>SMLS01075160.1:0-36904 GCA_004785975.1 Popillia japonica | reverse complement strand
AAAAAAAACGTATAAGTGACCAATATTCAAACAGTTTACCGTCAAACTAAATCCTAACCTTTATGTTTCTCAGTTTCCAATAACGATCTACTACTTATTCCTTGTTTGTGTCAGACGAAGATAGTAAAAGATTATATAGTAATGGTAAGCTAAAATAAATGTTGTCTTCCAAATTTCTGATACCTTTTTACATTAATTTGTTCAGATAATGACTTTGGCAGTGCATTGTTAAAACATGATATACAAAACAACTCTGCGGAGAATGAAGATATTGAACCAATAGAAATCAATCATGCAGAGAATGTTCAAGAGACACTTTCAGCTTCCTTGGATAATGGAAAAGCAAAAAGCGTCTGGGGTTACAATAAAACTGTATGTCTGATACATGCCGTTGAAGCTCATTACGATGAGTTAAATCATGCAAAAAAGAGCAAACATATGTGGGACAATGTCTCTAATGAATTAGTAAGTATTGGTATATCTGCGAGTAGTCATTCATGCAATCAAAAGTGAAGAAATTTACTACGAACATATAAAAGCTATAAAGATAACAGGAAAGCTACCGGAAGAGAAGCTATGAAGTTTCCGTTTTTTTAAGCTATGGATGGATTTATGGGCGATAAGCCAAATATAAATAGCCCGCATGCAGTAAATGTATCTTCATTTATTGATAATAATGAAAATGTACCTGCAGATTAAGAAGATGATATAGAAAGTTCTGTAACAGATGGGAACAATGAAATAATGAATACATCTCGGCAACTTGCAAAGAAGAACAAATATTCAAAAATAAAAGCGTAATATTTGCAGGGCAAAATCGAATATAAAAAACAAAAGTTACTGTTGGAAGAAAGAAAAGTGAATGCCTTGGAGGAACTTGTAGCTTTACGTAAAATGAAATAAATTTTCCAAATAGTTTTAGGACTGAATATTTATATTTATTTTAGAAAAAATGAATTATATTTATTTTATATTTTGTTTGTGTTTATTTTTGTTAATAATTATAAAAATAACGTTTTCAAGTAACTGTAATACAATAGCAGCTTATACATAAAAAAATATTTTATTAAAAATAACTTGTAATTTCTTACGCTTTTTCACTCTTCAATGTCATTAGTCTTCATGCGGTTCATGTCCTATCTCCTTTGGAAACGTCTCACCCAAATCACCTACAAATGTTATGCAAAGTGCAGCAGCAATTACTTATTTTACTATAAAAGAAATATCATTATTTTCAAAATACTTTAATCGGCGAAATTTTCCTTCAATAATGCAAATGCATGTTCTATTATAATGCGCATGGAAGAATGTTTATAATTAAATACTCTCTGATTGTTACTTAAATTTCCATTGTCCTTATAAGGTACCATTAACCATGTAAGGTTTGGGTAAGCACTATCCCCTAGTAACACTTTACCATGGGGTAATGTACCTGTTTCAGATACTCTCCTAAATGCTTGGGATTTCTTAAATATTCTAGCATCATGAAGAGAGCCCACTTTTACTCGGAATACATCCAAAAATCTCTTTTTGTCATCGCAAACGCTTTGGAGGACTATACTGTAGTTACCTTTTCTGGTACAATATGCAACATGATCTTTAGGCGCTCTAATGTTGATGTGGCATCCATCAATAGCTCCAATGATCCCTTTAATTTTTTGTTTGGAATAAAAATTTTTAGAAATTTTGTCGCCTTAAAAGAAATTATTCAATAATGATAATGTCCAAATTTACTGGTAAAAACGTTAATGTAATTCTGACAAAACAAATTCTATAATTTATGTGTATATGAACACGAATTCTATTTTTATCAGTAATTTAATTTGGTATTTGATTTTTTTTTCTCAGAGCTTTTTCATCCACAAATAAATATCTACAATACAATTATATTACCTTCTTGTTCTGTGGGCCATCTAATATAGTTTGGTGCCACTATAACCAAATAACTTATTATTTTTCTAATAAAAATGAAAGCTGTGCTTTGAGCTACCTTGAATCTAACAGAGATTTGGCGAAATGTTTCTTCATCTCCTAAATACCACAAAGTTAGTATAGTAGAGCTTTTTCTGTGGAAACCTTTTTTATGCCAAGTTGCCAGTGCGAAGTGTTTTGGAAGTACATGCTCAATTTCGATATTGGAAAGTAAATGTAAAACTAATTCTCTGAATAATCGAAAGTGGCTCTTAAACTCCACATCATCGAAGTTTTGTACATCTATTTTAACAAAATTATGTGTTTTATGTATGGTTCTTCTTTCTATCTCACAATCAGATTCATCTGACGATTCATCGGAAGTACTCGAACTATCATCGTTATAGATAGTGTCCTAACGAAAAATAATATTTGTGTGATAAAACATTACGAAATTGCTTCAAAAGATTAATAGGAAGTAACATACTATTAGTATATCTTCTTCAGAAGACATTCTCAACTCTACAGTCGCCTAAACTGTTTTTTGTTTTAAAAAAATTTTAAAACAAAAAAAAATTAGTACCTATATAGATAAATAAAAAAATTAGTATATAGATCACCCAGAATTTTCAAAGTTTCTATAACCTACAAACAAATTCTATTTTGAGCTTACTTTCTAACTTGGGCCATCTGAACTGCTTATCTGATCCGGATTTTAGGGTGGTTAGTTAAAGGCATGTAGAGGAGTAAAGGGAGGTGAGTTTGGTTAGTTCAATTTAGTTACTTTATTTAAAAAAAACACACAATCAGTTCAGTTTACTCTACAACGGAACTAAACTAAAGTGACCAAACAGATAAACGAATACGCCTATTAGGCATATTCGCAATCTTTACCCTATTAAAGATGTTGCTGTTGGTAATAATTTTACTGGAACTGACAACAATTCTGAAGTACACAGCATTGGAGTTGTCAATATTCTTATAAAAGATCGAGTTTGGGTTTAAGTATCTTGAATATTCTTCATATAACGTATATAACGTGTTGTCTGTAGTTCAAATAGGAAGTAATTTGGTTTATCATAGTATAAAGACATCATTGACCATACTGTTCCCGATATATGTATATATTTTCTATTTCAAGACACTTCTATAAGGTAACAACTTCATAAGAATAGAAACTAATTATTTTGAATTTATTATCTATTAAAAAGCATTTAATCAATTCTGTTATTATTATCATTACTTTTTTTAGCTTGGAATAGTAGATAACATAATACGGCAGTTTCAAATTAATTTCTGTGTATTAAAAATTCTGCCAACATAAATTTATAAAATATTTAATTATTGTTTTAATTAAATATCTCCAATAATTATCTCTAATTTATATGTACACCGTAAATTCTTCCAGTTACTTTCAGTCCCAAAAAGTTCATCCACCTTTTCGTCGCATCCTGTTATTTTCCGTTACCTTGCAAGTACACGTCCACGCACATATCGATATATGTAAGCATATCTTGCATCAATCTAATCTCCGATAAAAATGCTATATCGCCTGAATTTTCTACCGATTCCGCACGGTGTATCAATTTAGAACTTTCGCAATTGATGCAAATCGCTCACCTAACATGGAATTTGTCCGCTGTGCTGCTGATCGGGTTAGATTTGTAAATAGATTACGTAAGGTCGGCTTTGATTTGCAGACGTGCGTTCTTCGGATGTTGAAACCAATATACGCACACGTTTTCGATTTGCAAATTGAATGTGTTCTCGCAATGTTTTCCTTTTTCGTTTCCTTATTATTAGACATCTTGTACAATATATGTCTGTATGTACTCGTAGGTATTTGTTAGTAAAGTAGACTATTGCTAGATCATTGATAAAAAGAGAAATGCAGGATGAAATGTAAGCGTTCTTCTTAATAATGCAAATGTTTGATTTGGTTTTGTAGCACAATGAAATTGTTAAATCGGAACAGCATGCATTGAATTCCATTTGAAGTTTAATCAGCAGATAACTGTCACACTTTTCTGGTTTGCCTATTTAGATGTAAGCATATTCTATTGAATTTTTTATTGTTGGAAATATGTTAAATACAAATAAATATTTATACATTCCCATTACATATACAGTGTAATCTATATAATAATATTAAAAATATTTGGCAAATTGCAAAATTAAAATATTCTCAACAAGCCTTAATAGTTCCAGTTAGAGACAAGGAGCAAGAAAGACGTTAAGCAATTATCCGTAAAGCAAACACCTTATTATTCAACAAAAGTCAATTCACTATGGTCAGCATTGATAAAAGATTTAATGTTATAACGGAAGTGTCAGTTTCCGGCGTTGGTTACCCGGAGAAAAACTGGTTTACAGGTAGAGCCGAACCATTTACGTATATATCATTCAACGTTTCTGGTTGTTTTCATTACTGTAAGCGTAATGTAAGACCTAATACGAAAAGAAAATGTAAAAAGCTTTACCGGCGTGATATTTTCGGGGAGGTCACCCCATGTCCGCGGCAGGCATGGCAATGCCTATTCATAATTAAATAAAGCACGGACTACTGACCGAGGGTTAAAAACTGTTAAAAAGAGAACAGGTTTTCTTTGACTCGTGTTTCATAAAGAGGTGGGTAATAGATATAGCGCTAATATATCATATAGGGGTATCACGTCTTGTCTGTGTATTTTTGTTCTTAAGTGTTGAATGTTGAATTTGCATAAATGCTCGTCTACTGACCGTTAAATATCTAAGAATGTATTTTAAACGAGTGTGTTCATTATAAGGTAGTTAAAGTGGACCAAAACGGTATCTGTGTTTCAAGCTTGCAATACTTAGTCTAGCCCCTATTATTTATGGAAATATTGGAAAGATTTCTTCTAAATTTGCCTTTTGTCATCGGAGAGAAATGCGGATAGGTTTCGATAAACATTCTGCAAGTTCTAATCAGAATTTTGTCGCGCTTGACTTTGACATTAGACTTTGACAGTAAATCTTTGAGAACGCTTGTTTTCCATGGCACACTAGACAAGTATCGCTGAGTTATGTCTGCATTTTTCAAAAAAAACTAATTATTTCCTAAACTATCAATTTCAGGTGTAGGACATGTGGGATGTAAAAGCTATAAAATTGGACGCCCCAGACGACTAAGTAATAAAATACAGGGGGTGTCATTTGACAAAAATTATGTTATGGTTTTTCAAAATTTCGGAAAGTTGGCGTGCCATAGTAAAGTAACCACACAATGTAGACAATCGTGCTCGTCGTCAAAACCTTCTTCAACATGTTGTTTAAGCATATTATGAATCCTAAATTAATATTCAAAAAATCGAGTGATTTCTGATTTTTTGAATAAATGTCTGCTATAGCAATTTTTTTTAGAAAAACTCGAATAACTACAAATCTTCCAAATCAAATTGCATATATTCATGAAGCTTAATAGTAGGTAAATACAAATATGTAAAAATATACAGGGCGTTCAATAATAATAAAATAAACGCCAGAAATCTAAAAATATTTTAATTGAAGAGAACAATCGATTATATGTATTTCCAAATTTTTATTTTGGCCAGAACCTCGTACACTTCTAATGGACGTTCTCGCTGAGACACCCTGTATGTAATGAGACAAGAAATATCATTATCATTGCAAAATCAATCATTGCCAAATTAAACATTAATTTTCTCCCTCTCCTATAACTCCACAGGTTGACATCAAATCTTGGCCCTCGTCAGAATTCCTCTCCAAGCCTCTACGTCATTCGATACCCTTTTTCAGCTTCTTGTTCCAAGTAGTTCTTTGGTGCCCTCGGCAACTGCTTTTTCCCGTCGTCCTCTTGCCCTTTTCTGTGGGCCCGCTCGTGCATCCTTGTATTAAGCAGTTTATTCGGTATCCTTCTCTTCTTCTATTCTAACCACAATGACAATAGTCTCTTCATAGTACCTACACTCACTCTCCAGGTATTGTTTTCTTTAATTCTTTCAAATACATATATCCAGTTTTCTGGCTACACTTTGCAGTATTACCCAACCTCTTCTTAGGTAGTTCGCTTTGCGTGACGACATACTATCTTAGCTTTCAGAATACGCTCCAATGCGAAATATGCTTTATCAGCTAACACAATTATCCCTCTATTATCCTTACCATTTTTGCAGATTTCTGCCCCTAGGTACACAAACTGATTCATTGGTTCCAGCTTATTCTCAATGAGGCCCTGTATGGATGCGTTTTTGCCTGTCCTGCCTGATTGCAGGATGACCTTAGTTTTCTTCGTATTGGTCTTTAGTCCTACTGATTTTGAGATTTTTATTTAGAGAATTTACGTTAGTGCCTAATATCCATCAATCGTCAAAATTATCAAACAACATAATTGAAATCTTGCAAGCACTTAATTATAAATTAGGTAGAGAGAGAAAATACATACATATACATGTCACACTCGTTATAAACTTCATGCCCTAATTCTGACTTACATATACACAAAACGAATTTAGTTAGTAAAAAGGAATTATTCAAAAATGATGCTGGTTCAAATAAGCATTTTTTTCTGGAAAAATTCTCGGATTATTTCTTCAAATATGCTACCAATCACAAGCAGCATAGACACTAGAGCTAACGAATTTAATTTTTATACATTAAGTTACGATGAAGTTATCTCAGAAGACAGCTTTATGAAAATGAAAAGTTGTAATATTGACGTCATCATTCCAAACAACATATGTATGTTCTTTTTGAATGTGAAAAACAATTCCTAACAAAGGAATATAAAAAGGAAAATACTCATAAAGGGTCTTCCAATAGGGACTTCCGAACTTTGACAGTTGGTAGCGGCCATATTGTTGAAGCTACATCTGTCAAATTGGCTGTGATTTTTTCAGTCTGTTTTGTCAAATTACCATGGACGAATATAGCGCTTAACAACACGTGCAAATGAAAAAACCTTTTTATCAAAATGGGTGTTCCATTCGCTCAACGTTTCGCGTACTTCGTCCACTTTACGGTCGTCGTAATCGTCCTACCAAGAGGACTATTCGCAGTGTGGTGGTTAAATTTGAGGTTTCTGGTTCAGTTAACAAGGAAGCAACATCCGTACGACGAAGAAACGCAAGATCTGTAGAAAACATTGCCGCTGTCCGTGAGAGTGTGCAGGAGAATCTGAGGTGAATTTTGGGTCGTTACATGGGCCTACACCCGTACAAAATTCAACTGACACAGGAGCTAAAGGTAGACATAGACATTGGTGGGTGGATGGGTACGTCAACAAACAGAACTGTTGAATTTGGGAGAGTACCAATCCAGAGATCCAAGACCGTCCAATACATCCCGAAAATGTCACTGTTTTGTGATGATTTTGGGCTGGCAACGTCATCGGTCCATATTTCTTTCAGAACAGCGTTGGCCAGGCTATCACTGTCAACGGCAAGCGCTATAGGGCGATGATTACCAATTTCTTTTGGCCTGAATTGGATGATATGGACATCAACATAAGAGTCATGGAAAATTGGATATCCCAGATACATAATGGAATCGATAGGCCTTTCAAACGAATAATAAATTTTGATGATTTCTCACACGTACTTTGTTTTATTTAAGTTTAAATATAGGAAGCGCATAATGAAAGATCCCCCTTGCTTCTTTACTTAAGGAAGTCAGGATATTCCTGCATTACTTTTTACAAACAAAGATCCAGCCAAAACCAAACAGAAAACATAAAATATTATTCTTATAGTGCAAAACCAAGTTGGTTAGACTATAGGTACCTACTCTAAACTGTGCTAATTGTTTTAAAATTAAATAAGTACACCGCTCTGAGTTATTGTATCATTATTTTCTACGGCAGCTTGTTATCAGTGACGTCAGCTTCATCACCAGACGAAAAAGTACCATCGTGGTGATCCAAAGGTATTACTGCCTCCAACAGGCGTACTTGAAACCGAACGATATTAGTGCCATAGCTTCCAAGAAGATAGTAAACTTCTTTAGAAGTATGCGGATCAATTGGGACTTACTATAGATACTATAGATCTTGGAACTCAGAGTGAAGAGAGGTACTGGAACACCTGGTCAATTCACTAACAATGTAATCTTATTTATCGTAAATCCAATTTATTGACTACATCGACAGAAAATACAAACCTATCATCGCCATGCGCGTGCTCAAATTTTGTAAGTATTGCCAATTTTGAAAGTCAAATTCTGCAAGTTCAAGTTTCAGTTGTTCAGTAACAAGCAGATTAAGCATCTCCCCAAATCAGTTTATTTCTTTAAAGGCCTCTTTACACCATGGTAGATTCATACTTTTCCTATACTAGATTCTATTCTAGGATTTTCTAAATACTTTTTTAGGTGGGAGTACAACAAATCAATACGTGATGGCGCTACTAAACAGCTTTTAAATTCTACCAACTTGACCAACATAACCTACCTTCGTTTCCAATATAGACTGAACTTGTATTTGTTTTCCGATGTTCGCCAATCTGTCCAAAGTACTTCTGCTCATGTTCTAATATCAATTTAGAAACAAAAATTGGACAGGATCTAGTTTTTAAAATAGTATGGCATCTAGTATAGATTGGGTAAAGTGGCCTTTACATGATACTTTTTCTGACTATTGTTTCTAGTTCCTAGAAAATAGTATAGAAAAAGTATGAATCTAGCATGGTGTAAAGTGGCCTTAAACGATGTTTGAAACTTTTAGTGTATGCTCACAAATAAATAAGGTCGACGGATGCAGTAACAATAAGTTTTAGCATTTCACAGAATCTGAACCAATGTTGTTTTCAAAATGCCTTTGCACTTTGATAGTTTGAACTACCATGTGCCACCGAAAATTTGTGTTATTTATCACTGTCTGTATACTTTCAGTAATGTGAGATGTTTAGAAAGAGATAGAGAACTGTTACTCTACTTGCAATCTGATTGTCACTTTAAGATGCAGTACACTTCTGCTGAACGTTCAGTTAACTATATATTTAGATATTTGCAATTTGGTTTTATTACAGTCTAGTACAGATGTTAGACAAAATAATATCTCCACTCTAATTTATTTGCTGAGCAATTTATTTCACCAAACTAAAATTAATTATGACCTATACTGCTACAAACATACTTTGCATAACAACGACATTACTGTTCCAGCTTTCAAATCAACACCGACAATAAAACTCGAAGATAATCCCTCGATACACTTTGCATTATTCAGGAGGATCTACTGCAGTTCAAAGCGCAGGTATAAATATTGATAAAGAAGCGATGATCATCATAAACATAACTCCCGTGCTCTGTGTATGCTGGGTGTAGAAGAAAAAACAACCGGTCGTTGTTTGTTACTTACTTATCCACAGAATGGGCATGATGCAACACATGAAACGACTGATCCGTCGTTTTGAATACGAGATTAGTTTGACCGCAATAGAAGAGAGTACAGAGATACAATCTGACGGATGCTGTATACTTTGACAGCATAACAATCGTTCTCATCGCTTTCTTCAGGCGCCTGATTTTTTTAAGGTTTTTATATTGCCACCGTGGAGTGTCTACAACGTAATGTGTGCTGAGAGCTCGGTTTCTGTATTCACGCTGCTGGACCATGGTGAATTATTCAAATATTCAATAGATCTACAACAGTTAAGTGAGGTAGGAGAATAAAAATGTAATTCCGACAGTATACATAAGTACGTTCATCTCAGCATAAACATGTATAAATTTTTAAACACTCTAGCTTGAAGGTATTCTTTGTATTTCAGGAAATTAGATACACTTTGTTATTATCCATTAGACGATGTTTCATTACATATGTTTGTCTACTACTTTTGACATTTATAATAGTTACATCAGTTTTCTCGACAATTAGATCAATGAAAGCTTTCGAGAATGAAAAAGTATTGCAAGAGATGCATGTTTTCGGTGACCATACGTTTTCCTCACCTCAATTAGGCGGGCCATTTCAAGCATAATCCTAGGACATTCAGCATATGGTAGTAAAGTGTGAAATGGTTCAAGTCATTAGCAATTTAATAGACTATGCAACTTGGATGTGGTTGAACATAAACCCATCCCAAAAATCTTGGCTTCTGATCTCCATTCTCTATAAGAAAATCAGCTTGAACTTGAATTTTAAAGTTTTGTTTTATGCCTTTCTTTCTATATCGTTCCTAGTTCTTCAAGTTTGCCAAAATTGATGCCAAAACGTTAGAGATTCTGGGAAGTATCTTTGAAATTGGACATCAATAGTTAGTTGCATGATGACTTACATAATATGAGCTATAATATATATATGGAGGGGCCTGATGGTTGTCAGAAGATTGGATCTTCAAACAACTATTCTCTTAAAGTTTCTTATTCATGTATAAGATATGAAATAACTTAAATAAATATTAATTATTAAGGTATTAAGTTAGAGACTCATAGTTTTGCTCCACATAGAGTAAAAGTGAGAGAACAAAAGTATTGGGATTTCCTACATACATTCTTGCCGATTTTCTGCCAAAGAACGATACTTGAAGCATATTTCGAAAAAAGTGGTTCTAATATGTTGATTTTTGTTAATTTTTGTTTGTTTTATACACATTTAGAATGCGATGGCGAACAAAGTGCATTATAGACATTTAATGGTTTCTTTTTCCGAAGAGGCAAAAATGTCATACAAAAGGCCACCAAGATATGCGTTATTTATGACGAAGCCGTTGCTGCCAAAAGAAGTCCGCTAGGTTTAGAAGGAGGAGGAGGTTAGAAGTTTCGATCTTGAAGATCAACAACGACCGAGTAAACTTAGCAAGACCAACATCTGAGTAAAACAAAAAAAATCGAGAATCATTTACGGGGTTGCCAAGTGTTACCATGGTTCAGAAATTCAACCTAGATATGAAATATCAGGTAAAAATATCATATAAGAAGGACTGGGAGAAAGACCTTCCAGTAAGAGTGGATTCGAATTAGTATACAAACGGCTCCAAAACGGAATACGGCGTAGGAGCTGGTATCCTATATGGTAGAAAGCATAGAATGACATTTTTGATAAACTTCAGCAAGAACACGATGGTGTTCCAAGCTGAGGTAACAGCAATACGTTACTGCATTAAAGAAAAACAAGCGAGAGAGTTGCTAAAGAAGCACAGGCATGAACTTACTAGAGACCTGCTGAATAAAGACAGGAAGACTGCTAAATGATACTATAGTAGTAGTAAAGAAGCATATGTATAATATAAGCTTGGAGAGGATGCTATCTACACGGAGAAAAATTTATAGTATTTATAAGTATAAATATACTGCATTTTAGTATAATTTATTGCTATATATAGGACAGCAACATAGCATACTAAATTTAACAATAAATTTATTCCTGGAAATTAAGTACCTACTATACTTCAATTTACTATATTTTATAGTAACTTTAAGTAAATTGCTTGTACTACAATTAGCAATAATTTGTACTAACAGATTTACAAAACCTTTTCACAAATACAAAGACCGCGTCATACTGCATCTCATTCTTTTTACGTACGAGCGCCTTAAACCTTCTCTCTCTCATTTCATTAGTGTTTCAACGTGCATAAATTGAAACTACCTTTATTTAAAAACCAATATAAATACTTATAGAAACCAATGAACTAGTTTTGCTAGATGTTGTAAATCATTTTTATTTAAAAATTTCATCAAATGTAGCAAACCTTTTGTTTTAATCTTAAAACATTTTGTTTTAAGATTTTAACAACAAAATTGTTGTTGGCCATTAAACACAGTGTTCGTAATTTTAATACAATTTATACTATTCATAAGTATAAATTTCTAAATAAAATGTTTTGCTGTCACAGTTTTCTCAGTGTACAGATTCTGAATGGAAGAGGAAGAAACCCCAGTCCATGTGCTGTGCCATTGCAAGGGACAAGGACAAACTTTCGAGTACTGGGTACAGATAAACCCACAACTCATAGCTATTAACAAGGAGCCGCCTTCAAAGCCTTATAAAGCAGGCAAAGTGAGAGAGCGCCTTTCAGGATTAAGTTGGAGTACAATAAATCTGGAAAGGTCACAGAGGGTCAAGGGTCAATCCAACCCTAATCTAATTTAATTACATCACGAAACATGGTTATATAAATCGTCTTGTTTTATGGACACCTCATGATTTTACGGAGAAAAATCTGATTGATCGCATCTTCATTTGCGACTCGCTTTGCAAACGAAACGAAAAGACACCATTTTTGAAGCAATTAGTAATGGGGGATAAGAATATAAAAATGTTTAGGGTAGAAGATCCTGGAAAAATCGTGATGAATCACCTTTCATGATCCCGAACAATGAAACAATAAATATTAAGTAATGAATAGTTAGAGCATTGTAATTCATCATTCATCAGGGCAGTGGGAGGCCTCATATTTCTTCAACAACTCGACAAAAGTTGCTGGAGATCCACCATACTCACCAGACTTCGCGCCCACAGATCTATTCTGACTATTACAAAATTCTCTTTGGGGAAAGACATTTCAACAACACTTTCGTTGAAAAACCTGAGAAGTTTTGGAAATACGAAATTCTCAAGTTGCGTAGAAGATCTAGAAAAGTCGTAGGCACAACAAAATGGCACCTATTGTAATTGAATAATTTTTTATTAAAATTTAAATGTGCTGCCTTTCAAGTTTCCTGCAAACACTTTGAAGAACAATAGATTTAGGAACTATGAAGATCTATTAAAACAGTTGCTCTAAGCACATAAAGATTGAAACTGTTCCGATATAAATGCACTTTCATAGTTTTTGTTGTACAATAACGTAATCATTGATTGCTAATATGTCGTTTTTTGTCCATAATGTCATCCTCGTCAAGTTGGAGTCATCGCTCTCTTGGCAAATTTCCTCAGTCTCTTCTTCTTCTTCGTCTGATTTCTCTTCTCTTATTATTTTTCTTTTACATATTTTTGCTTTTGTGCTTTTAATAGCTTCTGCAGATTCCATTGCTTCTTTTTCCGGTGTACTTGTCAAAATTGTTGTACGGCCAAATTTTCGGCCACGAACTGATTGTTTTCGCGCTTGTGCTTTGGCGAAGGGCCAAATAACTTCGGGAGTTAGTAATACTAAAGATGAAGATGGACACGGTCTATTTATGTTTTCAAGCTGATTTGATGTTGAAAGCGCGTTATGGTTAATATCAGTTTCATTTGGATTTTCATAGTCAGTAACTGATGAACACAAATACTCTTCTTTCCCAAAAATATCGCAGTTATATGGAAAAATACCTGTTTTAGAGAAACCACTTTTTATGTTATCACTTGTGAAAGCTTTTGAAAAGGCTTGGTTCACTAATTCAGATATATAGAGATGGGTATCGGTTTTCCAGGATTATGTAATAACCAGGAATCTGCTGCATTGTTATAAAAATTCTTGAGCCAGATTAATTACGTCTAATGAAACATGAGTTTCGTGATTATCTAGTAGTAATAATACCTTAGATTCCAGAATCGGCTTCGCATATTTAATGAAATGTTTCAAATAATTAACAAAATTAGAAGATGTCATCCAACCAGAAGGATGTGCTGCTGCGGCGGAGCCGATGGGTGCATTTTTTATCATGAAGTCTTCGAAGTGGACGCGTGGATATGTGTAAAAAAGGCGGTATTGCGTTACCAATCGCATTTATTTCGCAACAGACTGTCACCAAAGTGCCTTTTTCTCCAGATGTAATTTTTCCAATCTGGTTCGAACCTTTTTTTGCAATTACTTTATGGGGATTTTGACAGTTGTTGCAGCAGTTTCGTCAATGTTATATATGTTTCCTGGACTTATTTGATGCTTCATATATTTCTTCTAAATTTTTAAAGAAGTCGCCAACACTTTTGAGATTAAAGCTAGTTGCCCGGTACAAACTTGTTGCCTTTGGCTTTCTTAGTGATAACTGGGAATTTCTATGCATAAAACCTTTTAACCAATCAGTGCTAGCGCTTCTTTATTTTTTCCATTTACCCGATATTTTTTTATTATTTTTACAGCAAAATTATATGCCAACTTTCTAGTTTGTTTGGTTGATAAGCCACAATGCATAGACAAGAGTTTCATTAGATAATCGGCTAACATTTTTTCTTCTGGCATTGTAAATATTTGTCGACTTACATGAATTGACAAAAATTGTTCAGGTATGGTGAATTTAGAATTTTTTACATATCTAGCTAGAGTAGTTTTTGCTATACCTACCATAATGTTGAGCTGCTTTTCGTAGTCCTTTTTTTCTTATTTTTTACATCCTCTATAGTTAAATAAAGAACGTCGTTCGGAATAGTTTCTGTAGGCTTCCTCTTTAGTTCTTCTTTTGATTTTCTTTTGTATATCGACGGCATTTTTGTTCCATAAATAAGCATAAATTATAGTCGTTTGTTATTCAGAAAATAAATGAATTACAATGACAAATTGAAATAAACAACCTTGTTCATTACACATAGGCGTTAATTACAATGTTTAAATTTATTTTTCCAATAAACAAGACTTCTTAAATTAACTAGGTTGAATGATATGTTTGGGACAAATGGCCCAATCATACCCCTTACTGATGTCCCAAACATACCATTCTCCAACTCATAACCAGGTTGTCTTATTGAAAACGTAGCATTGAGGTTAGTATGTTTAAGTTACATTTTTGTTAACTAAATACATATCACTAACAAAATAATGCTAATAAAGTTAAATTAGTTCTCAATAATACTGCCTAGAAAATAATTTTTCTTTACTACTTACTTACATATTTACAATCGCAATCGAATTGAATTATTGACACAACATGGAAGCCGTCACTAACATAAGCAGTATAATATATTGTCGTAAAAAGGAAGAGGTTTAGGCGCTTAATTTGAAATCGTTAGGTATCTCTTATTATTGTTTCTGCCTACGGTCCCACACATACCGTGGTACCAAACATACCCTATCTCCCCTACTGTTTTTCAAGATCTAAATGCTTCATTCATACTATTATTTCTTTTCGTAGAAGTTGAGATCTGTAAGCCATGACACGTGTGAAAGAATGTTTCGAAAATGGAAAACATATTAAAATATAAAACGTTCAAATTTAAATCGTAACAATAGTTGCATAATAACTGAGCTTTTTCCAAAAACAAAATGTATTTTGTTATAACGTGAATTAAAAATTGGGTTCGATTATACCAAATCCTGTACAATAATCAATATGTTACACATCATCATTCGGAGATAAATACTAATTTAAAAATGTTATATGTATACCAACCGCACGCCATATACCTGTAACATTGATTAAGGATAACCATCTGCTTCCTTCCATGACTTGACAGGGCGTTTAATAAACTTTATTGGGTCAATTCTCGACTAGTTTTAATGAAGTATCATTAGTGGAAAGACAGACATGATTAGGAAGTGAAACTATCGGTCGATATTTATTTTTTCTATTCATTTGTTTCTATTGCGTGTGTTCTTAGTGGTCGCACCTTTGAAATTAAACCCTTTCTTGAAGACAAAAATTGAATATACACCATTCTTCAAAAGATTTTAATATTTACATAGCTTACAGAAAAATTCATTGGCTTAACTGGTAAAATATTTTGCTCGAGCTTACTTTCCTGATCAGCAAATTAAAATTATACTTTTACGAGCTTCAACAAAATCAACCGCCAAAAGGCGTCAGAATTTGATTTGATTTTTGAAAAAGTCGACAGTTAGCAAAGAAGGGTACTGTAAACACCAAATTTTAAAAACTGCAGCACATTCCCACCGTTCGCCATCTAATTTGGCGTTTCCAGTACTTTTATGTTTCTGTACTTCATTCATTTTGCTTTTCACAACTTGCTATTGTGCGGTAGCAATAAATACAACAAATAAAATATTCACTGAATAAAATTTTAACAAAAATATAATATGTTGATAGAATTACATTAGATTATCCGGAAACAAATAAGTCAATGCTACTGACTTTTATACAAATACGTGTACCACAAAGCAAGAAGTGTTGCGACATAATGGTACTCACATATAATAACTTTGTTTAGTTTGAAGAGTCAGTTGTTGCCCCCCTAATTAACCGCACGTATTAGTCCTTTACCAAACTAAAAGAAGAAATTACAATTAACTTATTAAGGCTTTAACATATCGGAATTGCGACATGGGTGCCGCAGGTTATACGCGATCAGGGATTAATGTTACCATATACACGGTGCATATGGAGCAGGAGAGTTGTTAGTGTGTCGGAGCAATCATCTGGTTATTACAGTACATTAGGTGATTATGTGGACAGATCGGCTTCCAGCTGTTCCCTTGCTCATCTGCTCACGCAACGTAGGCACTGTGCATACAGGAGATGATGCTGGTCAAAGAAAGTGTAATATACAGAAGGTTCCAATAAATATATATAAATATAAATAATATAAATAATATATATAATAAAATGAACAATATAAAGAAGTACTAATGCTTTGTTAAGAAGTAATAAAACAGTAATTAATGCTTAAAATTAAAAACAATTCAATTTGCTGCTGTTAAAGATTTTATTGCACTTGTATAAGCTCCATTACTGACTCTATAGTGAGTGTACCTAATATGAAATACTTTTTAATAATTGGCTAATTAATGGCTATAGTTTTATTTGTTAATGTCTATGTAGATGTCAATATAAACGCAAATCACCTTATAAGCCGATATAACAGTAATATATAACTTGCAAAGAAGGTTCTTTGGTGAAGCAACTTTTAGGCTTCATGACAGCTGAGTGTAAGAGTTGTAACTAGAAACTGTATATGTGACATTAGAAAATCGTTATTGAATACATAGCATATCCTCCTTTATCTCCCAAATTGTACACAAGAATCAGAATTGCGCCTTTGCTGTTCAATATCTACGTAGATTGCCCAATGATTACCCCATCCAGATTATTTATATACACTGATGACATCGCCTTCTAAACCCAACTCACCAATATGACTACTCTTGGACAAACTCTCTCACAAGACTTCGAATTGCTGGTCGAATATTAGAGGAAATGGCGACTAACACCAACCATACTTAAAACAGAAACCTCATGTTTATATTTAAAAAATAGGCCCTCTACAACAGCTCTACAGGTATTTTTGAATGGTACTATGCTTCCTTATAATTCAAGCGATGCAACATTCTTTACAAATTAGCGAGAACAACTTGGGAGGCTGATACAGAAAGACTTCGTATCATTTCACAAACCTCGGTTTACTCAACGGCTAAATACTGTTATCATTTTGGCTAACCAGTCCGCACATAGGAAAAGAAGACATGGTGCTAGACCAAACGATGCGATGATTAAAACCACTCCACTTTATTGGCTAGTATCATCGAAGTAGCATCGAACCATCTATAATACGAAAATGCAGTATAGGAGATTTTTTTTGAGAGGGAAAAAATCTTTTAAAGACACCCACTGACCGTGTTCATTGGGTAGTGTTGGATTTCCACTAACTAAAAAACAGCTCGAAACCCTTCCCTATCTTCTCTCATCGGAATTGCGTCAGCATTACTTCGAGAAGAGGTGGTTAAGATTTCGGACACTTCATTCTTGATTGTCTACTTCAACCTTGTTTCTTCTTTTTCTTTTATTGCGAAAATGCTCTTCATTTTCTAGCATCTTCTCAATAAGGTTCTCCTTTGTCAGTTCACCTGCTTTTCCTACAGCGCTTTTCCTTTCATGTTCCCACCTTTCGCACACGAAAAAAGTGGGTTTTACGGTGTGCGCTGCTCTATCCATAGTGGTAACATGCGTTATAACATAACTTATAAGGCAGATAAAAGAACCAAATGTAGAAATCCGACTGTGAAGACTGCACAACAATTCTTGAGCCAAAATTAGAACGGCACTGAAACCTGGTAAACGGACTGGAGAAGTAGAGTAGTAGCATTAAATAGAATATCGACAGGCTATGGCAGATGCAGTTCTTTGCTACATAGGTGGAACATGAGACCTGTTCCTGGATGCGATAGTGGCGTTCAAAGAACAACCATCCACCACATTGTTAACGAGTGTCCACTCATAAAGTTTACCGAGACTGATGATGACTTCTTGAGAGTAACATTTAAAGTTATGTGTTGATGTTGATGTATATTTCGGTTATATTTTATATGTGGTGTGTCATGACCTAGGCTAAATAAATACATAAATAAATAAATATTAAACACTTTTTCCAGATTTTTGGAAGTTTCCTGCACAGGCTTGGTGGTTGGTGTCCGAGAAGTGAAGATAAAAGTCGTTCAGAGAATGATGGGGAGAATTTTACCAAAATTACGCGCCATTGAGAACCAATCAGATAGCGCCAACGCAAAGCTATAACTTTTCAAGTACAGTAAAACCTGTGAATAGCGGCCACTAAAAAAATCAAAATTGTTGGCCGTTATTCAAAGGTGGCCGCAAAAGACAGGTGATGGATATTACTAACGCCAAATTCTAAGCAAATATTTTCACATGATAGTTATTATTTTTCTTTTAGAAATAAAATTCATTTGGACATTATTTTAAAAGATTTTATTTAAACTTAAAATAGAAAATACAGAGACACATATGTACATAAGTGAACTAAATGTGTGTATATTTTGTTTTGCGTTCTTGTACATATAAGTATACGTTTACATTGATTGCTTTTATTTTTTGACAAAAAATGCTTCAATTTTTGTTTGTTTTAATTTTTTTAACTTCACTTTCACATTTGTGCAAACTTTTTGAAATGTCTATAACCATGTCACCATTATTGTTACACAGAAAGTAACTCTATATTTCCCTTAATTATTCGCACACTTCACCCATATTTGACAAAGTTGATTTTGGATCTTCAAACTCTTCTATCCTGTTGTTATCGGAATCATCATCATTATTACATAGTTCTTCAACTATTTCTGCTATACTAAAATCAGGATTCTCTGTAGGTTCATCATCGTCAATGGAAGCAAAATCGTGTAAACTTGCCACTGCTCTGCTGACTTTTGGAAATAGCTTAGGAATGGGCATTTCGTCCTCCTCGCAAAAATCTTCATTAGATTGAACTACTACTGCGAATCCAGCTTTGGAAAAACAGTTTGTAATGGTAGATCGAGAAACCTGTTTCTATGCGGCTGCCATCCATATTAGCGCACTTGTTAGATTTAGGCTCTTTTCCGAATCTTCAAAGTCACAATCACTCTCAACGAACGTTAATAGTCTTTTGATCAAAAAACTGCAGTATATCATCTTAAAATTGTGAATTATGCCTTGATCTAACGCCTGACAATACGACGTAGTGTTTGAAGGCAAAATAATCAATTTGACGTTTTCTAGCGAAACTTTAGAATGTGAAATTGCATTATCCAGAAATAGAAGCAACTTTCGATTTCATTTTTTCATTTTCATGTCAACTAACACAGCCATTTTGTCATAAGATCTGATGTCATCCAAGCCTTTTTGTTATGTACCCACGCTAAAGGTAATTTGTCGATATGATTTCCCTTAAAACACCGAGGAGTTGTACTTTTTCCAATAACTAAAGGGTTTTCTTTGTCGCCTTCCATATTTGCGCAGAATAAAATAGTTAACCGTTGTTTTGCGAATTTTGTGCCATTGCATTTATCGTATTTTAATGCAAAAGTTTTATTTGGCATGGCGCGATAATACAGACTTGTTTCGTCAAGATTAAATATATCCTTCGGGGAATAATCGTTTAAAATTAATGGTAATTTAGATTTCCATGCTTCTACATCTTCCAAATTTACATCAGCGGACTCACCACAAATTGATTTAAAAGTGATATTGTGCTTTCGACAGAAACATTCCAACCAACCATTTGAAACAGCAAAATTCTCAATGTTTAAATTTCTTGCTGTCTCTAGCGCCTTTTGTTTAATCAATGATCCAGATATGGGAATGTTTTATTTCTAGCCATGCAGAACCACTTATACACAACTTGATCCACTGCTATTCCACCCGTTTTAGGGAATTTCCGTTTCTGATTCAAATTAATAGCTTCTACATACATCCTTTTAATATCACTTTTGTTTTTTAGGATATCGTTAATTTGAGTTTTTCCAAATCCGAATTTTTCGGCTAACTTCCGCGAACTCAAATTATACTTGTCACTCTCCTCGATAATATCAATTTTGTCTTTCAGTGACGAACGTTTTCTTTTTAGCGACATTTTTCAAACACTTCACGAACGCAACGATAAACTTAAACTGATCGAATGAACAGGCGTTTTCGGAAACTGCTACACTCATCTGCTGTTGTAAAATAATTCTGTCGTGTTTCATTATAACTAACAATAAACCCTTACAAGTACATTCTATCAGCTTCTTTAGACTGAACAACAAATAGGTGAGTTTTAAAATTTTAGATACGGACGACGATCGTTATTGGGAGGTAAATTTTATTGCTTTTATGCCATAAAATATTGGGATCGTCTGGCCGTGGCCGTTATATACAGGTGGCCGTTAACACAGGTTTTACTGTATATTAGATTTGAAATCCATGGTATTCAGTAATCCTAATAAATGCTTTAGATAACACCAATTTTCTAGTATTTCTGCTACAAAATATGATGTCTAAACGTTATTAAATATTAGCATATACTCTATTATATAATCAATAAAAAGTACATATAGGAAATTGTCAATTCATTACTTTTGCATTAATTTTAATCTATTTCTTTTAATAAAAATATAAATACGTATATTCTGATTTATTTCCTATCTTATCATTAAACAACCACGAAAATGATTTCAAATTGTTAATGATAGATAATTTTCCTTTATACTCAACGTATCACATACTTAAAATCTTTTTCCTTACATATCACATTACGGAACTATGTCATACAATCCTATAATTACGGCATTTAATCATGTTATTGTGAGTAAACACACGGTAAGTAAAATATAGACGGGTATAGATCACACAGACGTTTAAATACGGGGACCCGTTTTCTTGTTTGTTTTCGCAGTACCATTTAAGAGGAAAGAATAGAGTAGATATTTCATAATTGTATGCGTAAGGGAATTATTACACTTCCTCTTTTATCCAGGCATGACCAGGGGAGAACAAAACGGCTAATGAGATATGGGATACGTACTACTATACAACGACGACTTGAAGAGGAAGGGTTACTTCTTGTTATGTTCGGGTATCCGTTGGTCACACGGTCCACAGATAGGCAGATGCTGTGAAGACCAGGAAGCTAAGTTAAGATTTATTGCTGTCCGTCATTCACCGTTTTGAGACTTAAGAGTTGTGATGAATTGCAACTTCTGTTGAATGTACATACATACGTTGTTTAGTCCTAAATCATTTAGTGTGCATTACGTATATTATTTTAGTAACGGTCAATATTTAATTAGAAAGTATTTAGTTACCTATACATATGTGGAAAGACTAGTGTGGGCCTAGTAAAGCGTTACAAATTAAGTTTATTCTGCTTATTAATATAAATAATTAACATCATCCGCTGTATAAATTTATTAAAATACTTGTTTATAATCGCGTTTCCAAAGTAACTTTAATAAAATTTATTAATTAAGCAAAACACGAAACATTAATAAATGTAGACTCCGAATAATGAATTTTACTGCGTTATGGTATTTACTGTAACATATTTTACACGTTGTCAAGAAAGGTGATGCAAAAATTTGTTAAAATTATAGAGGAATTGTCTTAACAAGCACAGGTTTTATCAAAATGATAGAGAAGAGATTGAGGAAAAAGAAAGGAGCACGTTGGATCCAATATTTATATTGAGACAAATAGAAGAGAAGATACCAAGAAAATTAAAGAAAATTCGCATATACTTTATAAATTTTTATATATTTCGTATGAGAAGCTCAAGCAAATACAAAACATAAAAACATAAAAGAAAATAACAAACAACAAAAATATAAAAGAAATGTAGATGATTGTCCAATAAAATAAAATAGTAATCCAGGACCAGGACCAGGGAAATGGTGCCAGAACTAATCACTGCGGTAAACAATTTTTAACGGTACGAGTAGAGCTGGACCTCTCGTACATATATTGTTATTCTTCTCTTATTGAGCACGTTCTGTCTCAATCTCCTAAGATTTTTAAGAACGCCTGAAATACACCATCAGGACCAGGTGTTTTCCTCGATTTTATTTTCTTCATAGTAGTTAGTTCTGCCATGGAGAAAGCATGTGACCGTTTTGTTTCTAGGGGGAGTAAAGGCAGTGTTAGGGTTACCGCTTTTTTTTTATTTTTCAAGAAAAATCTGAGGGCGAAATCTTGAAGATTTGCTTAAGGCGGTTAGCAATTTTGTTGCGATCAATATGGTCCGTCCTCCTCCACCTCTACGCCCTAAGCAGAATTTATTATTTATTTTTATTTATCTTAAGATCTCCAACCCGCGCCCAGAGACACGCTAAATTCGGATACCTTGTTCTTCACATCACATATATATATTGCCGATCCGTGTGTATCAGACAGTACATATGCTACCATCTTATATCACTGTACTCTAGCTCTGTTATTCGAGTTGTTGACATTATTGAACATTATTGACAAGAATGGACAGAATAAGAACGAGACTATAATATCACACTTACATATAAAATTACATAGAATTGAAGACTAAAACACTTTTTTATTAACAATTGAGGAGCGTTTTTTAGAAAACGGATTTATATAATTTTTAAGCTGAGTAAAAGACTAAAAGTGATGTACAGAATGGAATTTTTTGAATTGTCTACATAATTACACAAAAAACATGGAAAATGAATCAAGCTTTTATATCCTAGGAAAAAAATGAAAAATAATCGAGTTTTTGTAAAACTCAACATTTGCATATATACTGACTTCCAGAAAAATTGCAACACCTAGAAGTTGTCGAACGATTTTATTGAAATTTTCAGGAAACGTCTATTTTCATTAAACAAATTGATGATTAAAATTTGAATAAAATCTAGCAAGTAGTTTTGTTTTTTTTTGCATGTTGTTTCCATAGCACATAGTAACTATAAATTTGATGTATTAGACCATTTAGTAACTGTCAAGTTTGCAAATTGTTGTTGTTTCGTCACAATTTCATTCTGAACTTGATAACAATGCCGAGAGTACGTCAACATCAACATTTTATCCAATTAAGTGATTTTGAACGTGGCCGTATTATTGGTATGAGAGAGGCCGGACTTTCGCTAAGAGAAATTGCTCGTCGTGTAAACCGAAATGTTTCATCGGTATTGAGATGTTGGTCCAAATGGTCCGAGGAAGGGGTTCAACATCGTCGCCGTGGATCTGGACGTCCTCGAAGGACTACAGATCGCGAAGAACGTCGCTTAAGACTTTTGGCCACAAGAGATAGATTTTCAACAACTCGATCAATTGCAAATGATTGGATGAGAGGTACAGGACTCAGAATGTCAATGTCAACTGTTTATCGCCGGATAAGATCTTATGGGTTGCGTTCATATCGTCCATTTTTATGTCTTCCTCTAACACCACTTCATCGTCTACGCAGACTAGAGTGGAGCAACGAAAGGGTTAATTGGGCGCAAGAATGGCATCAAATTGTGTTTAGTGACGAGTCCCGATTTTGCTTGTGGACCCACAATGGTCGTAGGAGAGTCAGACGGATGCGTGGAGAACGTAAAAATCCAACATTTTTTGTGGAACGCAACACAGCCCTCACTCAAGGAGTTATGATATGGGGTGCAATATGTTATGGTAGCAGATCACCCTTGGTCTTTATTGACGGCAACCTTCACGCAGCTGGTTACATTGCTAATGTGCTACAACCAGTTGGCCTTCCATATCTTCAGGGGCTGCAAAATCCCATTTTCCAGCAGGATAATGCACGCCCTCATACCGCAAGGGCTACAACACGGTTTTTGGAAGAATCTAACATTGCCGTCCTCTCATGGCCTGCTCGGTCGCCTAATTTGTCACCCATTGAACATGTATGGGATATGATTGGTAGGCGACTGGGTAATTTATCGCACCCTCCAGATAATTTACACGATCTTCAGCAACGGATTCAAGAAGCTTGGGACGATATACCACAAGCATCTATAGATCACTTGATTAATAGCATGCCAAGCCGTCTGGATGAGTGCATTACAAATCGTGGCGAAGCAACTCATTATTGAAAAAACTTTTAAAGCTTTTGTTCTTTTGTTTTCAAATCTTAATCATCACTTTGTTTCATGAAAATAGACGTTTCCTGAAAATTTCAATAAAATCGTTCGACAACTTCTAGGTGTTGCAATTTTTCTGGAAGTCAGTATACATACAAACAAACAATGGAGCACTAACTGCAAAATATTCCCTCTCGTCGTATTCTTTATGGATGTTTCTTTTCATCGTCATTTCCTGAACTTTCAACTGCCAATATTTCGTCATAAAATTGTTTAATATGCTCTTAGAGCGACTTAACATTATCTCTTTTTTCTTCATGTTTACCATACTTTGTTTTGGCATGATTTGTGCTATTTCCTTAAACGTGAATTTTTTCTTTTATTTTTCAGAAGTTCACATTTTGTCACACTTCCAGAGTACGTTGTTAACACAGAAATTTTCACCTTATCTTTAAGTTGTTGGTACTGAATAACTTTGGATTCTACTATTTTGAACGGTAGTTTTGCTTTAAATAGTTTTTAAGTCTTTGACAGTCCAGTCTTTCCCATAGCGCTCAAGATGTCCTGTCTTTTCAAGTATGTTACAATAGTATTTAGGTGATATCATTTCTTCAAGTTTTCTATAGGTTTGTTCCAACATACAGTTTGTGATAGTTTGCAGATTTATTTTAGTGTGCATGCGTAGTCAGAAATAAATTTCCAACTGTTTGGAATTTGCCCTTGGAGCGCTTTAAAAAACAATTTGAAATTTTATCAATGTAGAGTTGTGATATAGATGGCGCAGCATGAAGATTTGAAGTTGTTGTAGATAGGTTAGGTTTTAGTTGGTTTTTCTGTTTTTCTTCCATTATTTAAACAAGATTACAAGAATAACCACTAATGTAAAGAAATACTGTGCTGCAAATACTGTAAAGAAATTGAATTTAAGATATATGTATACAAAATTTGAGTGCTCAAAGGCGTCGTTTTAAATCACTAACTACTAACCTCGAAATTATAACTACCAATGTAATATTAAATAAGCTACGCATGCGTAAAGTACAGACAGAAAATCAGCAAAGAATTCGCAAATTGTTCTGACTATCAGCAAACACTTTCCAATCGATTATTTTACTTGAAACACCAACTTTCAGTTTGCAAATTGTAATTTGGTTTGATGGAACGGCAAAATTACAAATGCGTAGAATCCCTGATAGGTTGCAACTATTACTGATCGTTTCGTATTCTTGTTGGAACAACCTTATATTCGTTCTCGATTCGGCCAAATACGCGATCTGCCGACATATAACTGTGGGAAAAATATACTGGATGGTTGAAAATATTTTATATCGTCCTAATTACGATTAGATTTTGGCTGGTATAAGTATCTGAAAATAGCACCAACTTTAGCTTTTTTTCTGGTCTCAAACCAAGCAAATTTTCAAAATTGTTTTCCAAATGTATACAGCTTGCGACTTCATTGGCTCCTCTACCACATTTTGCTTCAAGCCTCGCGGAATGAGAAATGTTTTTCCTCGGTTTCGTTTGTAAATCATAATAGTGAGATTACACAACCATACTTATCAAGTGGAAAATACTTTGCACACAGAAAGTTTAGGTAGAGGTTAATTCCGTTGCATGCCAAACACGATTTTGGTAATATCTGCCGACTCTGTTTACATATTGCCGTAAAATCTTCTTGCTCTTAACTTCTGAAGTAGGAACTGTGTTTCAAGGCCTCCTTAGTGGTCTTTTTAGTGGAAACTCTGAATTTTTTACAAGCTGAATACGGGTCGGTATGAGGATTTCCAAATCCAAGATTAAACACTTTTTTAAATTTTGCAAGTGAGCATGTTTTTCCTTTGTTTGCCTCTCCTCTGCCAACTCGGATGGTAAATATGACCTACATGTTTTTGCTCTTGAGTAGTGACATTCACACGCGACATTTATATAACTTGATGTGAGCTCTAATTTAACCGAAAATTTCTTTGTCTTATTTTCCTGATATTTGTTCCACTTTTAGGTCAATTACAACACTCTAATAGCAAATTTAGTAATGGAGGATCTTGAGCAAGATTATTTAAGTAAACTAAATTGTCATGTTGAATTTTACAAGCGGTATGTAAATGGTTGCATATGTTGCATACCGTTAGGTAAAATTGATCATGTTGTAGGTACACACATTTAATTTCTATCATGATAGATTAAAATTTACGTTTGAAAAAGAAAATCAAAATTCTATAAATTTTTTAAATGTTAAAATAATACATAATAACAGGAACATAAAAACAAATTGATACATAAAAGACACTAGTAGCAACAGACACCTAAACTATAAATTAGAATGCAAAGACTGTGATAAATGTTATGTAGGGAAAACTAGACAGTATATAAAAAAATCAACTGTATAATCATCAATACACTGTAAAGCATAACATAACCGCGGAAACTGCTTTGTCTAAGCATTCTAATGAATTACGATATAACTCTGATTTTGAAAATGTTAAGATTAAAAAAAAAGAAAATAGTTATAAAAAGAGATTACTATATGAAATGATATAGTTACATTAAAAAAGAAAATAACGCGGTCAATTTTAGAACAGATATGGAAAATTTACGTATTATTTATAATAATTTAATCACCTAATCACGCCTGAATTTTATCAAATTAAGCTCTTGACTAGGTTTTTTTGCCATGTTTCTCCGTAGTCCTTGAACAGAATTGTTAGAGCTTGACAAAGAAATACATTGATATAAGGATCATTATTCTTATGATTATAAATTTACATTTCAAAAATATCTTAATTGTCCACTATATTGTAAACATAATCGTATATATCACTGAATTTCTTTGTCTGTAGATAATTTTCTTGATAGGCATGGCTAGTTATTTATTTATTATTATTATTTGACACGAATTAAATGTCAATTTTATTCCAGTGACGAAGTTGTAACGAAAAGCAAATTATACTGTATAGGTTTTGGAATAAATTTGATCTTTATTCGAATTAGAGCGTTGTAATTGACCTAAAAGTGAAACAAATATCAGGAAAATAAGATAAGTACAAAAAGGTCATAAAAATACATATATTTGTCTTGTAATTATGAGCGCCTTTCCCCTCGTCGTTCTTAAGACATCTCACCAATATGCATAAAGTATCGAACCACAATAGCTAAACGATTAGATGTTGCACCTAGAATAAAAAAACAATTCGCCATTATGCATTCGTATTTTATACTTCGCTACTACTGATTTCGGCTTATGGACATCATATTTCATTCTTGTTCGAGGCACTGGAATAGAAATATATATCCATACATATATTTCAATAGAAAAAAAATTTGCTCAACTTTGGAAGCTTGTGGCAAACATTCCACGGCTTACCCTCTACAAATGCTTAAAGACGCGCTTACGCATTTCTCTCTTCCAATTTTCTGGAAAATTGTATAAGCGCATTTGATTATTGGTGGACTGCTTATAGAACTACAATCTTTGGACGATCTTTACAGAATCTTTTGGAGTTTTGCTAAATCCTCCTCTGATTTTGTTGAGTTTTGCAAAAACACTACATATTTTAAATGTTTATAACACAGTTTGTGTTGCGTTTTGCTGTATACCGAGTTCACGAACAGAAAGCTGGCATCAGAAAATATATGACGGTATATGTATGGGCTCCTTTTTCACCAATTTTGCGGTTGCTGAGTTTTGAAACACCGCTCTTCAATTGGTCCATTTTGTTTTTGATGAGGCACAAAGTAGGCTTTTTATAGGAATAGTCTGAATCGCTTTTGTGTTATAACAAGCATAATACACTCGAAATCTAACTAATCTTTTATATTTCATAGACAATTATAAAGACATATTTTAAAGTACGCCCACCTTGTACTCAAACACCAGTAGATCTGAAATTATTCCTATAAATCAATTACTGGCTTGCCCCTGTATACAGACAGGTATGCACGACTACTAAAGTTCATGTTGTCCGTTGTTAGTTGATGGTGGTATGGCCGGATGTCCTCTCAGACTATTCAACGGAAGTCGAGAAGTGCTTGAGCATGTTCTGGGAAGATGCGGTCCTATCTGTTAATTGCACGCAGAGTCTCTTTCTCTGTTTCTCGGGCCGGTTCAGTCAGTGGTCACCGCCGCAACCTATTGTTACTCTCGATATGCGTCGCTGACATTTATGGTAATTACCTCTGGATACAAGAAGATACAATTATATTGTTCTCGATAATGGACAAAATACTTATAAGGGACGATTACTTTATAGTGAATGTTACGAGTGATGAGGTAACTTCTAGGCGATAACCTGTGTTTTGTTCTGTTAATTGCATAAATGTTTCAGCATATATTCTTGTTAAGAAGAATTAATTTACCTCACGTGATTTTTCCCTAGATATTAAATTAAAAGAATGAAAAATAAAAACTATTCAATATTTACATCTCCCACGAGTACCTAATAAACAGACGCAATTCTCCGTAATGAAATGTAATATGAGATGATGAGATATATCTACAAGCATATGTCTATATAACTAGGGAGGCTGTGACATTTAGCTTGACATTTAATGTTTGAGGGCACGCGTCCCTATTTCAACCCCGGAGAACTGTGAAAATAGGGCAGAGATAAATTTCCCAGTGGACCCTGCAAACAATTAACTTCTGTTATGATTATACTCATCACAACAATCCAATCTCTTTATATGGCGAATCAACTATAAATAGTTTTAAAACAAATATAAATTCGTTTTGCGGAATATGTTTGATGTAATGTGTTTAATAGCAATTTTCTAATGACAATCTCACTCAAACAGAATACCACAAACTTTCCATTTAATTGAGCATCCGATAATATCTCTTTACCGCATCCTAAACAATTTGTATGTACTGGATATCCTTAGATATAACTGATATAAATATTGATATATGTTAGTAATTATATAACAGGAATTCTTTCAGTCTAATCCATTTTTTCCCTGCAGTTCGTAGAATCTCTAGTTATGTTATATATCGAAGAGGATGTGTGTAAACATTCTTGCTAAGATGTGAGATAGCAGTGGTAGTATTTCCCGGACCAAATCATGGTAAACCACAAAAGTCTAGAGCCTAAATTTTACAGTCTGATACAGGTGATAGCAAATTTTTGCTAAAACATGCGAACAAATTTTGAAGAATTTTTAAATTGAGAGAAGGTGGTAGTGTTATTATAGTGCATACCTACTTAAGTAACATAAAAATATTACGTCGTTCTCATATGCTCATCATCAAAGTGAGAATATAAACTGTATTGAAATGTTTGTTATTTGGTTTCAACAACGCTGTCTTTTTTTTATTTCCTAGCACTCGCACTATTTCTCGTATTTGAACTCAATAAAACATCTTTTGGTTTTCTTTCTTCTCATTCCAGTGTTTGACAAGAAATTTTTATGATGCAAATTTTGCACAAAGAAAAGCCAGTATAATTTTTAATTCATGAGAAATTTTCGGTTCAGTATGACTTATAATGATTTTCTCTTCCTATTCTAAGGCTATTCCAAAGAATAAAAATGTCATTCCTCAAACATGAATTTTGTACTCTTTGAATTCTATTTCTGTCAACCAGATCCAAAAACGGCCCATACACGGAACAGCAATAGTTAAATTTACTCAATATTAAAGAATTGCACAGCATAATTTTAGTTTTTTTGTCAAATAAATAACGATTAGAATAAATAATTCTCATGTTAGTGTAACATTGCTTTATTATATTTGAAACGTGTTGCTTATATTTCAAAGACCAGTATAGCGTAACTCCTAAATGTTTAATACTTTCCGATAATGGCAGCGTACTACCATCTATTTGAGTTTTGATGTTGTTTAGCACTCTGCTACAATCATTTTTCTTGCCAAACACAATGACTACAGATTTATCGGGGTTAAGAAACAAAGAATGCTCTTTTGCCTGCTGCGACAGAGAACTAAGATCTTTGTTTATTTCTGCATATACTCTGGCAATATCTGACGGATAACAAGAAATATACATACATCTGAGGATCGTCAGCATAGAAATGGACAGAACAGTACTTCAAAAAATTACCGAATCTTGATATAAAAACCGAAAACAGGAGAGGGCCCAAAATGGAACCTTGCGGCACCCCACTCCCAACAACCAAGGGCGAAGACGTATCACCGGACAGCCTCACAGACTGTGTACGGTGAGATAAGTAATTATTTATTAATAAACACGCTTTTTCAGTTAATCCAATGTAATGCATAATAGACAACATGATTGAATGATCAATTGTGTCGAAAGCCCTGGAAAAATCAAGCGCAACTAGTATAGTCACCTTACACCCATGTCATTTGCAAGCACAATGTCATCTGTAATTTTTAATAACGCGGTTTCACAACTATATCCTGGCCTAAAACCAGATTGAAACTGTGGTAGCAGATTATTGATCGCAATATGTACACGCAACTGGGTTGCAATTATCTTTCCAAAAATTTTTGATAGTGTTGGTAATATACTAATCTGTCTAATGTCCTTAAACTCAGTGGGAGATTTCTTTTTTGGAATAGGTGTTATTAAAGCATCCTTCCACTGAATAGGGGAAACAGATTGATTGATGCAAAAATTGATAATATGGTAAATAACATCAGATATTTCAGGAATGCAAAATTTTACCATTAAACCTATTCTAAAAATTAGGTTATTAATGAGGTTCACCGAGACAGAAACTCCAAGAAATTAGATACGTTTATATGAACATTTGAATACGTTTATATAAACATTTGAATTATAAAAATTACGGAGGCCAGTTGTATCAATGAACTTAGCAGGAATACTAGAAATACTTCAAAAGGTTCTAAATGAGTTGATTTTATTACCTACATTGTTGTTTCTGTAGTGAGCTTTATAATATTACATATGTAAATAAATATTATCTACATAGTTTTAATGTGTGTATATATTATTCTTATTCCAAAACTTGCTCTACATGTTGGACACCAGATTCTTCTTATTAATTTTGTTACATCCATAACATTTTGCGGCCTGCAGGATTTTTCAAAGCGATGGTCAATTGTTAAAATATTAGTTAAAGATATTAAAATTCAAGTGCAATCATGAATTTCCTTGAAGACGGTAGGTATCGATTATTGCATAACCAGCAATATGTAGAAACAATAGACACATGCAAGCATATGCGTGTTAACTGCCACTTGTCCACTTCAGAACTGAAATTATACAAAATTATGAATTTAGAAAATGATTAATTTTTGAAAACATAAATAAGTCATGAAGGCCTAAGCTTTAATAGGAATCAAGATGAGGTACTGATTTATGTGATGACGAAGTTGACATAATTGTCAAACATATTTATACAATAAGCAAAAAAATTTAGTCATCGTAGTAAAGTTATTGTTTTTCTTGTGGCACATCCAGGATGTTACTGAATTATTAAACCGCACGTAGAAAATGAGATGAAATTTTCATATACATATATGTATAATTAAACTATAATTATTTCTTTCATAAATAGATTTGGCCAAATATAATTTTATTAAATATTCAATTTAAATTCGATGCCTATTAAATTAAAAAAAATCATACATTGCAAGGAACGTACAAAGTAAAACACTTCTGTAATAAAAACGCAACAGCAATAATAATATAATTTATGGCTTAGCATCCCCCAACAGCTTGCACCCATTATAGGGAGGCATCAGCCGGCTATGAGCTATTATGATGTCTGCGGTTATAGACCGCCTTACGATGTCTTTCTGTAGTTGTCTGGGAATTTAGTAGACTACAGAAAACCAAATTCACATTAGGCAAATTAAACTGGCAGCTATTTTGGCGGTAAATTTAAACGAGGAATTACAATGAAATCAAATATTGGTTATTTACACTTCCATATTTAATTTAATTTAAATATACAACAGATTTATATAAAAAATAAGTGCACAATAATTTTAATATGTAGATATTTTATTATTTGCATTATACATATTTGTAGGACATCAAATATATTAACATAAAATTTGTATTTCAGAAATTTAAAATTGATGTTACATACTATTATAAATTACAATAGGAAGAAGCAATAGCTGGTCCATCAAACTACAATAATGATATTAGATTTTAAATACATAATTCTATAGTTCTACAACTGAATCACTATCACTGTTAATATCACTGTGTTATCATTTCCAAACGAAATAATAAATGGCTCCACCACATCATCTATTAGGCCATCTAACTTGCATATTTTAACTTTTTCTTTAATCACATGTTCTACACATTTTGTTCACGTTTCTGAGGATACATTTGTGATAGCGGTTAACAAACGGTCTTTCACTGCAGCTAATTTGAAGCTTTTATTTTTGCAGCTACTTCATTTTTTATTTGTGCCCAAACTAATTCAATAGGATTCAATTCACAATGGTAAGGTGATAATCTAAGTACAATTCTATTACTCTGTTTTGCAATTTCGTCCGCTGTATATACATTGTAACCTTCTTTGTGATGATTTACTATTTCCAACAACTCTAATCCCACTATGGAGGGATTAAGTGGTATTTGTTTTTGAAGTAACCATTCTTGCATTTCGGTTTTTCGTGTTGAAGGTATTGGTATTTTTTCTTTTTTCTGCCATGGTAACATACTTCTCCACAAAACAGTGTCATCATGTTCGAGCAGTAAACGTCTGCGATTACTTTTACGAAATTTTGACAGTGTAAATATGACCGGCAACAAACCTTTATTTTGGCGGGCCGTTTTCAAATTGACTCCTCTTATTAAAAAACAGAGTATTAAGCTTCAAACATTCGTAGTTTTATGCTTTATTAATTTTCAAGCCAAAGCTTGTTCACGAAACCTCCTCGGTTACTTCCAAAACTATTCTCCGGTTTGTACAAAATGATTAGCAGAAAGATATCTATTTTATTTTTGAAAAATACGAAATATGTATACACAATTTAATGTGAATTACCAACAACATAATAATAATACTACTGCACCATTTTGAACAAATTATGCTATTTATTTTAGTAATATTCTTTTAAGAATATCGGAAATACACACATTAGTTTTCGTTAAGAAATCCGTGTAAATAGACATAAAACATATCTGAAATATCTTTCGTAATTATTTAAACTCCAGATTAATTATTCTGTGTATTTTATTTTATAATTTCGTAAAATATCTGTTCCTGTGTGCCTGTTTGTTTTGATACGATCAGTGTTTTTATTTACTTGTAAATCGCTAAATAAGATTGCAGTAATATGATAAAACGATGAGTTATACTCACAAACATAAATATTTTTAATGGGGAATATATTGGTTAGAAAGATTTTTACGTGCGGGTAAAGTACAAATTGATTACGGAAAAATTGATATTCCACTGAAAACAAATATAATATATTGTTTTTGTTGAAATATACACCAAACTAGAAAAGTATTATAGAAGCAGTAAAAAACTTAAATCAAGTTGTGAGAAATAATTTATATTAATACTCCAAGCAGCAAATCTTACTCCGTAGTCATTACAATCTTAGTAATATTTTTCCTTGATCTGCAAATGTTACTTTCTGAATACTGATAGTTTCACGAATGCTGTTTTAAGAAATATTTGACATGTTGATTTTAAATTTATGTACACAAATTTAATGTCAATTTCTTCAGTAAAAATAATATTATTAGAAAAACCTCATTTACTTAGGTGTTGAAATAAATTAATTATTAATTGTGTTTAAATTGCTCGCCAAGTGGGATTAGAATTTAAGTTTAGGGGGGATAATCATCTAACTGGCACGAATTGCTGCAATAACCGTACAGTTGAATATCAGGTGTTTCGGATTTTCGTCCTTCGCCCCGTTAAACCCACAGTCGGTATTATGTTTCAAACCTATCCTTGTCAAGTGTCCCCCAACATGACAGTGCCCTGTGAGAAAACCCGTAAGTACAAGCAGTTTGTACGTATTTAGCTCTAGAATGGTTACTCCCCTTTGCTTATTCAGATATTCAAGGAATACCTTGGAATGTCTCAGACCAGGAAGATTCTCCTAGAGAGTTGTTCTCAGCTTGTTCCTTCCTGTCGTTGAGGTGCCCATCCGTATCGCAAAACGGTTAATAAATTGCTTTTCTCTATGGAGACCATAGCAGCATACCTCCCCTTGATATTTTTATTACGGGAGGGGCAAGAATGGGAGCATACAGACTGAAAAATACTAACAACGGGAAAACCCACCATGTGTCGAGACACACCAATATAGAAACAGTAGTTAGAAACCCAATCTTTAATATGGGCAGCGACATAGCGATCACCGTAATCTCCTATGCTAAACCCTACAAAGTGTTTTCGAATGGGGAGGAGTGGAGAAATGGTGAAAGGAGAAAACTGAGAACCCAAAACTGGTATACAGATGTATCAAAAGCAGGGACGAACTCTGGCGTTGGTATATACGAGGAAAACGAGGGTTACAAAGTGTGTGAACCGCTTGGGAGATACACCATGGTATTTCAAACAGAAATATATACTATACAAACCTGTGCGTTGGAGAGTCTGTGTCGCTAACCAGGAGGGAAAACGATTTCCGTTCTCTCTGACAGCCAGCATCATATCATATCGCGTCGAAGCTAGTATGCGAGTGTCTGCAAAACCTAACTGTTCTGGCTAAACACAACAAGGTTAACTTATACGTGGTGCAATCAAAGAGTAGACTGTGAAACAATACCAATCAAATTGGAAACATGTACATGGACAAAGCAAGCGGATGATGGAACAACGGTCAAAACCATTAACTGCTGACCTACTTGCACTAAACAGGATTCAGTTGAGGGCACACAGCCACAGGTGGTCTAAATGGATGGTTTCGCGGACGATGTTGCTCTGATAGTGACAGCCATTAACGAACAGACCTTGATGAGCTTGGTAGATTTAGCCCTATTCAGAATCGCCAATTGTTTGAAATCCAGGAACCTTCAGCTAGTACCAGAGAAGTCAGAAGCCGTCCTTCTGACCACCAAACGTAAAATTGCGAGGATTCAGTTCAAGCTACAGGGGCACACATTAATCCCAAAACCGGCGATAAAATATCTGGGAGTCTGGCTTGACTCCAAATTGTCCTTCGCAAGACATCCGAGAAAGCATTGCTAAAGCAGAAAGGACCATCTCCGCACTCTCATGCCTAATGCCTAACGCGGGAGGCCCTCGAACTTCAAAAAAAAGAATCATGGCAGGTGTTGTTCATTCGCAGATCCTTTACGCGGCACCGGTAAAGTGGAAGGCGACCATGAACATTAGTACGCGCAAAACTGACATCCCTCCATAGAGTAGTATGCATAAGAGTCTGCTGCGCCTATAGAAAGGCCAGACAAGAACTGATTAGGAAGTGCAGTTGGCAAGGCACGAAAGGACCTATGGCCGCTGGACATATCAACTGATCCCTGATATTAAAAACTGGTTGGAAGGGCCTGAAAACGAAGCCAATTACTTTATCATACAGGCGTTGTCAGGCCATGGATGCTTCAGGCGATATCTGTATGACGATCATGATACGCTATGCGTATGTCACAGATGGGCAGGTAATAGACGAGAATACGAAGAAGAGATGGGAACGATACTTGATATCGACAATGTACAAAACGACCTGATTTCAAAATTGCATAGCTGCACGCTCCTTGACTGCCTTGGAAAAATAGTAAAAACAAAGGAAGAGGAGGATAGAAGAAGACCGTTGCCTTCCTTAGACACCCTGCACTGAAGAAATGCGGCAGCGGATTCCGGTGTAGAGTGCAAGAGCACAAAGGGGGGTTTTTAGTCGTTAAAAACCCGATACAACCTGAGAATGACAACTGAGCAGCAGGCTTCTCGAAGATTTTCTCCTCTATAAAAAAGCTGAGGGCAGTAACGTGTCTACTAACAGGACACGGCTGTCTAAGAGGTCACCTGCATAAAATGGGGATATACGGAGACGAACCCTTATATAGAATCTGCAATGAGGAGGAAGAAACAGCCTCCCACATTCTCTTCTAATGCGCAGCCGTAAACCAAACGAAGGTTTGCTATGCAAAGCGCATTGGAATCACAGTTGGAAAAAGATTTATAAAATAGGCTCCTGAACCTGATTAAGTGAACTAACCTGTTTGAGTAAAACAAAATCAAGGTAGAAATAACACAATCAGGCTTGCAGGCCGCAGTGTTAGGGATATTAAAAGACCGCCCTATGTTGATCAATCACAACAGTAGTACATTGCTTTATAAACTAAATTAGTAGATACAATTCTGCATAATAACATTTATAGAAGTTACGCCCCTTTCTCTACTGATAAGTGAATTGTATTTAGGTTTATGGAGGTGGTTCCATGAGATGTAACAAAAGCAGCTAACACATTTTATTTTAATATAAGTGGTTGATTTTTTTACAATTGGTATGAGTGCAAGCATGTGCCTTGTTTCATCTAATTTACCATCACATTATAAGCTCTTAAAATCATTTATTCGATATCCCTTACATAATATCTTCGCAATCAGAATCTATGACGAATCCGTATATAAAAGCTCGTTTGCGATTGCCCCAATTTAATTCGAGCTATTCGCCGCAGAGACAATGAGCACCGGCCTGCACTTCTCACGTATACACGAGCGCTAAGCGTACCGAGCCGGGCCGTCGATGTTACGGTCCACCCGTCACAACCGTCACAACGAACCATTTCCCGCCAGGTTGCAGAGACGCAAGGTGCGCCGCAGTTTCTCATTACTTTCATTTCATGTCTCTATCACATTTTTATCTTTCTCTTCCGTACCGCGTCACCGTTACCACGGCACTGCCGCTCACACATACACGTATCGGGAAGGGCTCGAACTTATTGTTTCTACAGCGTCGAGCATCCTGTCGATATGCCATAGTAAGCATGAGGGTTGATGCTATTTGTGCGATTGTCGCTATAACGCCTCGTGGT
>SMLS01075159.1:0-10576 GCA_004785975.1 Popillia japonica | reverse complement strand
AAAAATATTAGCGTTAGAGGAAGTTAAATTATTTGTAGCAATAAGAAAGAGATAAAGCAGTACAAAAACTCATAGAAATTAATATTTTTAAAGCCGAACTAATGAAAGTCTTTTAACAAAATTAATATTTGGAATATTTTCAGTTACGGTCATCAACAACACCGAAGTTACGACGATAAATACTGCAAATACTGCACTTAATTAAACGCAGAGCGGAACTTACAGAAAGCAATGATGGAAAACCCAAGTTTATCCATACCAGGATTTGATACAATCAACAGCATATGGTGGTAAAATTTGACCAGTGTACGTAGCCACCGTATACTATATTTATCAAATGTTGAATGAATAAAACAACTAACCTATAGAGAGCTGCATGTGCGAGAGGAGCACAGATTTAATTAAAAATGAAGAAGACATCACAGATCTGTGCACAAAAAGGAGTTAAAAGAAGGGTAGCAGTTTTCCAATTTACTTACCAATACCAGCATATACACTGCTGCAAATAATTGACGAGCATACCCTGTATAGTCTGAAAGTGTGGTTCTAGCGCAATAAAATTTGGTACAGAAGCCGTACTAAACTAGTATAACTTATTCTCATGCGGAGAACGCCGTAACCATCTGGGTCGGAAGTGTCGCGGTGAGCGGCGCGTACATCGCTACACGACGAGGTATGGAGTCAATAAGTCGTCGTATGGCAGTGTGAAGGACGGCCAACCATGGCTCCTCAACTCGCCTCATAGCTGTTCAACTTTAGTCCAGGGAACCAGAAGACGATCGGATTTAGATCTGCATAACGAGCTGGCCATGGAAGCATTCGCGCTCTTCCACAAAGACTTGTACTACATTCGCAACGTGCGGTCGAGCGTTGTCATGCGTGTACAACAGACGTCGATGCCGTCGAATGTAAAGAAGCACAACGGGCCTTAACACCTCATTTACGTATCGGCGACCCGTTACCGGCTGTTGTACGCACAGCGGTCGTGTACGTCTTCCAGATGTAACAGAATCTCATACCATAATGCCCTGTTGGCTGTGGATATGGCGCGGTAGAACGCACTGCTCGAGTAGACACTCACCAGGTCGCTGACGAACAATTGCGCATCACCGACGCTCAATTCGAATCTTGATTCGTCGGAAAACAAAATGTGCCTTCTTAAATGTTGCCTCGGCAACTCACTGATACCTTGCGTTGGCGCAGTAGTAGCGTGTGCGGCGGTGTCCGGGAGTGAGTGGAAGCCGCTGCAACGTACGGAGCGCTTGCAATTCACCATCCACCAAATGCCCCCGTACAGTTCGCGTAGTGAGGGCGCCCTCCCTTTCTGCTGGCGAAACGGTTCGAGGTTGCTTTGATGACGACGCACGCGACGTTACAGAAGGACGCGGTCCTCACGTGCTGTGGTCGTGCGAGACTGTCCCGCTCGCAGCTGGAGGTGCATACGTCCTACTCCAGTCATGCCATGGTCATTACCACAAACATTCCTCCTTGAACCTTGCTTAAGTAGCGCGATGGATCCGCTGTTATGCAGCGAAAACAACTACATACTGGACCCTCACTCGAAACTCTCTGCATAGACTCATCTATAGGGAACCTTGATGCTCCGAAAATTCTATCGATGTATCTTCACGCGTTCAGATTATACAAGGTGTGCTTGTCAATTATTTCCAGCAGTGTAAATTATTATAAGTTACCGAAAGGATTGTAATACTTACTTGATTACATGCAAGTTAGTTTTTCTAGTCTCCGTTTTATTAAAAACAAATAATAAAATTACTTCTAGAGAAGCTAAAAGAAGAAAATTCCTTCATTACTTAAGAAAAGATAGGAAGCTTGCATAGAAATATTACATATAGGTATATTATTCCTATATGTGATATATGATATCAAACATCTCCGCTTCTAGTGTTACTAGCTTTGCAAAGCGGACGACAAATTTCTTTGATTAAAATGTGTATCTGTTATGTTTGTGAAAAAGCTAAATGCCAATTTAAACTTATCAATTTTTGACACATCATGCAATTTTTACATGCTCTTTTTTCTTACCGGTTTACTTCGCTGGCGAATAAATTAGTTTTACTCGAGTTCCTTTGCTTTTACTCTTTTTCTCGAGGCTGACTGGACTGAGCGAACGGTGTGAGCCGAAGTTAATTTTTATTCGAGTAAAATATCACCTTCTTGAAAACTTCTCCTTAGATGCGCTCTCACCGATATTCCAACCCAGTTCATAAAAGTGCCTGCCTAAGGAATTCCTGGCATGGGAAATAAAAAACAAGAATACACATCAATTTAAATGGATATGTACATTAACAGAGAATAAGTAAAAATAAGTTATGTGCAAGTCATAGTATACATTTTATAATAAAACTGTTGTTTATGAAATGTTAATGGGAACGCAATAAATAATTTTAATTTATGTATATAAGTACATATATATTTATTGCACCTACAATTAAGATGAACTTGATTAGAATTTGTTTTATAGTACTAAGCATATTTATGTGTATTGCTTATGATAATAGTAATCGAAAGTGATTGTATGCACTGAGCTATCAATTATGAACTCGCCTAAATCAACGAATTAACACAAGATCATGTGTTAATTATTGGCACAATTGGATTGCAGTGCAATGGTAAAATGCAGTTTCTCTTGCCGGCAAAAACGAAACTAAATTTATATTACTGAAGAAATATAACTTTTGCACAACATTCTCAAGAATCGTAAAATGCAGAAACATATTTTTTGTAGCTCAAAAATTAAGAATTTTAATAATAAGCATCATAGATAAGTATTATCTTCCCCACTAGCTTCCCCTTTTTGCACTCCTTGGTCTCTTTCCTTTCTCCATTTCCTTCCTCCATTCGTGTGCATTATATCGCTACGCATTCTTATACTACAGCCTATGTTTTTGAAAAAGGATGAAAAGCATCCGAAACGTCAAACGCTAAATTGGTATTTTATTTTGTGGGAATAAATAAAATACACGTGCTATTGTTGATAAATGTTTTAATTATAATAAACCACATACAGCACTACTGCGACTTTCTAGTCTTGAAAACACAACGTCTCTATCTGCCCTGTCGCCTTGTCTAACTAGTCTAACTTATATGCTATATATTACTACTACTAATGATTACAGATGGCAGCACTAAAAAGTAAATGTAACATATTACCAACACGCTTCCTTACATTTACATTTTGTGAGTGTATTAAATTATATCATTCTTTTAATTTCAGCATCTCTCTAAATTTTATAAACTTAGCTTTACCTTGTGCTTTAGTCAGTATATCAGCAATATTATTTTCAGATTCAATTTTAATAACATCAATATTACCCTTATTACAATTTTCACTTACAAAATGATATTGCACTTCAATGTATTTAGAATTTTTTGAAAAATTACCATTTTTTGCAATAATTAATGCACCAGAATTATCTTCGTAAATTTTAATTGGTCTTTCTATTTTTAAGTTAAACGTGTCTTTCAACATTTCGTAAATAAAATCATTATCAGTTACAGCTTCCGATAACGCTACATATTCAGCAAAAGTTGATGATTTAGTTACTGAATTTTGTTTACGTGACTTCCAGTAAATAGTATTACCAAATAATCGTATTATATATCTCGACGTTGATTTTCTGTCGACAGTATCGCCTGCCCAATCTGCATCTACTAAACAGTATAAAACGTCTACCTTGTCGCTTTTGTTATAGGTTAATTTTACATTTTTCGTTAATTATAAGTATTTTAAAACTCTTAGTGCATACTTGAAATGCGTTTCATTATAACAATTTTGGAATCTGCTTAGATAGTTGACACTAAAAGCAATATCTGGTCTAGTACCAGTACTTATATATAAAAGTTCACCTATTAAGTTACGATATTGTATTTCAGTATTTACTGACTTGGCGGGTTCCAATTTTAAATTAAGCTCCATTGGTGTGTTATACAATTTTGCACCTTCTAGTCTGTATTTACTGATTAATGATTCTATATATTTGGTTTGGTCTAAAGTCATAATATTTTTTTTCGTATCATATTCAATGTTTATACCAATATAATTTTTTATTTTAACTATATCTTTCATTTTAAAACTCGTTGACAATTCCATTTTTATCGTATAAATGTTTCTTTGATCTTTACTGCATATTAACATATCATCGACAAATAATAACATATAAATTGGATCTTTTTTATTATAGTTTACATATAAGCAGTTGTCATGATTACTTCTTGTAAAACTCAATTCTTGCGTACAATCATTGAAACATTCGTACCAGGATCTGGGACTTTCCCTGAGACCATACAAAGACTTTAACAATTAGAAGACTCTGCTTGTGCCATCTTCATAACCTATTGGTTGATGTACGTAGACTTCTGATGATATTTGACCATTGAGAAAAGCTGTTTCCACGTCCATTTGTTCAATGATAAGACCATTCTGACAACAAAAGCTTAGTAACAATTTTAATGTTTGCATTCTGATAACTGGTGAATAAGTGTTATTTATAGATTCTTCTTGCTGAAAGCCTCTCGCTACCAATCTTGCTTTGTAAACACTTTCGTCTTTTTTTTCTAAAAACCCATTTTACATCAATAACCGTTTTATCATTTGGTTTCTTAACTAGTTTCCAAGCTTCATTTTTCTTCAGACTTTCCATTTCATTATCCATAGCTCTTTTCCAATTTTTAGATTCGTTACTTTGTATCGCTTCCTCAAATGTATTAGGGACCATAGCATTACAGTAATTTACATAGATATCATCGGTGACAAAATCTTTGTTGTAATATCGACTATTAGGTTGAACTATTCTAGAAGAATGTCTTACGTTTGTACTATCATCATTTCCACTATTTTGAATTGGAATCATTTCAGTCTCACCATTTTGGGCTGAATTGGTACTCTCATTAATAGTATTCTGATTCATTTCGCTTTTATTGTCATTTACCTTTTCATTATCTTCAAACCCTATACATCTTATATCATCTTCTACTATATCTACATGTCTAGCATCAATTACCCTGTTGTTTAGTAAAATCCTGTAACCTACATCACTGTAACCTAGTAGTACTCCTAATTCGGCTTTATTATCCCATTTAGATGTTCTTAATTGTTCTGGTACTCTAACAAATACTCTACTACCATACAACCTAAGGTACTTTACGCTTGGTTTTTCGTTAAAAAATATATCATAAGGAGTTTTTCTTTCTATGGTGTTTGCAAGGGAGCGATTTTTTAAGTAAGCTGCTGCTTTTACAACTTCTGGCCAATACATTTGATTAACTTTTGCTTCTGCTAATAAACACCTACTCATATCCATAATAGACCTATTGTATCTTTCTGCCACTCCGTTTAATTCATGCACATACGGGGGACAAGGATTTATGCGTATGCCTTTCTCTCTCGTGAATTTATAAATACTTGCATTTAAATATTCCTTACCATTGTAACACCTTAAAGTTTTAATTTTCTTATTTGTCAAATTTTCAATCATATTCACGTAATCGATAAAGCATTCACAGACTTCTGATTTTGACTTAATACAATAAACTTTTGCTAATTTACTAAAATCGTCTATGAAACTTAAGAAGTATCTTTCTCCACAATTACCTGCTGTTGCATGCGGCCCGTTTAAGTCAGTATGGATTATTTCTAAAATTTCTTTGGCATGTTTTCTGTTGTTCTTAAATGGCAAATTATGCATTTTACTTTGTATACATATAGCGCATTTCATATATTCAGACTCTATTTCTTTTGGTATACCTAGTAATAATTCATTTTTACAGAGGATATTTAAGTAATTAAAATTTACATGACCTAGAGTACGATGCCATTTTTCTTTTAAAGACATTTTTTCTTTATTTTTGTTCTGAACAATACTAGAGTTAATTTCTTTAGTTGTGTTACAATTTTTAACAAAACTTGTCATATAATACAAGTTACATTCTTTCCTGGCTATTGCTATCAACTCATTATTTTGATTATAAACTTTGGACATATTCCCTTGTGAAATTACTTTATTCTTTTTGGTCACTTTTGAATAGTTAATCAAATTTTGTTTCATATCTTTAACATAAAATACATTAAACAAGGTTATTTCGCATTTCTTATCAAAGACCTCAAATTCTGTACATATTTTACCCATTTTTGTAGCTTTTAGCTCTCTACCATCACCTATTTTAACATTAATTGGTTCTCTTAAAACTATATACTCATTAAACAATCTATCATCATTTACAATATGGTCAGTACAACCACTATCTAAAATCCATTTAATTTTATTTATATCAAAATTGTTTTTACCTTCTACCTCCGATACATTTACTTGTGTGATGAAAGAGTTCCTGTTGACCTGTGTTTCCCTTGATTGACTGGATGACGTTCTTGAAGCACCTCGGTAGTTGCCCCTGTCTCTTCGTTGATTGGGACGACCATGTGACCAACCTTGATGCTTTTCACCATGTCCTTGTTGTCCATTGGAAGTAAATTGATGACAATCATTTTGATAGTGTCAAATTTTCCACAACGAAAACATTTTCTTCTCGATTCTGATAAGAAAGTATTCGATTTACAATTTGGGGAGTTTTCTTCATTCTTATCTGTTCGGTTCTTTTCTTCAATTGATTTTAACTTTATTTTACTTTTTAAATATTCAACAGTCCGTTCTGGTTCAGGTAGCACATCGATTAGATCTCCTATATAACTATATGATGGGGTAATGCTTTTAACATGTATCTTAATTTCTCCTGTTCATTTATTTTTGCTCCAGCTGCTTTTAACTCATTTACAGCTTTTTCGAATTCATCAAAAAATGACATTACTTCCTCGAAATTCTTCAATTTAATATTTTCTAAATTATTTCTACATACGATCTGTAGTGCTGTTGATTCCTTTAGGTACATTAAGTCGAATTTCTTAATTATTTTATACGCTGAGTCTAATTCTGAAATATATTCTAATTGCTTGTTCGAAATGGCACTGTATATGTAATTTGTCGCTTTTATGTCAGCCATATTCCACTCATCTTCTTTATCTGTACTTTCCTTCTGCCTTGTAACTACGGATTCACATTTTTTAAATTCCAAAAATTTGATAATCCTTTTTTTCCAGTTTGAATACTCAGAGCCGTAAAATATCGGTATTGCTATATCGTCCATTTTCATGTACGCCATTTTTTCTTTTTCTCGATTCCCCTTCGTTTGTCAATCCTAATCACAAACTTTTTCGAAACTACCCACTGCTACCATGTGGGAATAAATAAAATACACGTGCTATTGTTGATAAATGTTTTAATTATAATAAATAAAATATACGTGCTATTGTTGATAAATGTTTTAATTATAATAAACCACATACAGCACTACTGCGACTTTCTAGTCTTGAAAACACAACCTCTGTATCTGCCCTGTCGCCCTGTCCAACTAGTCTAACTTATATGCTATATATTACTACTACTAATGATTACAGATGGCAGTACTAAAAGGTAAATGTAACATATTACCAACATATTTCTTTACAATTCTTAAAAAACCCTAATTTCTATACATATGTATATATATATATATCTCCAGTAAAATCAAGTTGTAGTGGAATCCTAAAGTTACTATATATACAAACAAATTCTTTTGAAACACAAATAATTGTAAAAACCACACATTATTCACACGTCATGAAATTGTACTTCGTTATCGAGACAGCGTAGGATTTGAAGTTTATGAATCTAAATCAAAATTAAAACACGTTTCTATGGTGACTTCATTGGACATGATATGATTGGGTTGGCAGAAAAAATTCGAAGTGACCGGGGAGATGTAAACAAAAACAAAAGGGAGAGGGAAAAGATTTTTATGAATTGAAAAAGTTTCACGTGAAAATTAAGACAAGAAACTAAAAAATGCATTAAAAGCAAAGTATTAGATATTTTATTGGAAATTTAAGAAGTAAAAAACAGTATTTAACAAGTCTAAGTGACAGTAAGGATTTAATCCGAAGAAACGCAAGAAAAAATCGAAATTACGAGGAAAAAATTTAAACAGGAAGAAGGATCGTCGAGAAGAAAGAAAAACACTTGGGTACACACACAAACACAGACACATAAAGGTAAGGGTGGGATTTAAAATTGAATTGATATATGCAAAGAATTTGTAAGTAACAAATATAGCAATTTTAGTTGTTAATTTGAAATCAGGGTTTTATTCAGTGGGTTTAATTTTATTAAGGTGAGGAACATCACTCTTTTCAATTATGCCTATTGCATAATTTCTTTCTTATCCCGTCCTGTTCTGTTTCAAATTCCACAAATTTACTTTTTTTGTTGCTACTGCAACTGCACTATACCATATTTATATCTCTCATTTTAATGTATTTTTAGCAATATCCATCACTTTCACATTATCAAAATCCCTATTTATATAAATTTCCACGTACTTCTTAAGGTTTTGTAAAAATTTTATAGCCTTTAATTTATGATCATTCCAAAATTTCGGTACACTTTCCAAAACTATTTTGTTAATTGTGGGTTTAACCCTTACTATTTGAACTATCTGAACCTTGCTATTTTTTTTCTTGAACAATATCTTATTGATGCCGTCCCTCTGATTGTTAAAGTTTCTCCTAATATCCTTTTTCAATTCTGTCTGCTCGCACAACCATATTTACTTGCAAACCATCAATTCTTTTACTTGTACTTTCTATCAAATTCATCCCCTCTCTTCTCCTGCATTTCTTTTCTAAACACCTTGCATTCTTGGGCCAATATTCCCAACCTCTTCTCTTAACTGGGTAATCTTTTTCTTCTGTTCTTTCCTAGCCTGCATAGAAATTTGAAAGAAATTATTGAATCTTATCTCCTTATTTATTAAATTATTATAATTGATAATACAAAACAAATAATTCTGCAATTTAGTTTTGACATCAAAATTTCACATTACACATATTTCATTATTTATTTGAATAAGATTTTGACATGAGTTACATGTTTTGTAAAAACTTCGGGCAGGACACTAGGCTTTTTACATTTAGAACGTTGACAATTTTTAAGTAGCACCGAAGAAGACTTTAAACACGATAAAAAATGTGTTTCCTAAGAAGATATTCTAAAAAGAAAAAATTGTGTCAATAACACCGAAGCATCACGAAAAGACCATCGCTTTACTAATTGCAATTACATTCCCACCTCAAGCAATTGACAGCGAGAGATAATCCGGACACATTCTAAACCGTCATGTAAATTGTACTTCTTCCTTTGAAAACCTGTTACAATCATATTCTTATTTCCAACGTACATTCTATACCACACAATATGTAAATATATTCCATAAGTCGATAGACCAGTAAAATATTCCACTTTTTAACTACAGATGTTTCTCGAAGAGCGAATTGGTGAAGTAGCGGCGCACGGTAGCTGTGTTTGGTTTTGATTGCAACTGGACCAGAGTTTCCAGCCTCGGGCTGAAATAAACACTCGAATAATGAATGACAGTGCTATAGCACGATTACCTAAAGTGAATTTCAGTTTAAAATGATTGATTTCACCTACATAGGATAACAATGTCGAGTAATCAGTAGTGGCTTTTAGATTAATGTTACACGTTAGACGCGGTAAGTAGTTCCTTCCGGTTTAATATCACAAAAGAAAGCTGAGCGGCCCTTGGATACTGTTTACAGACTACACTCATATGAAGTAGTGATAATTAGTACGTAAAGTTAGTAAATCATGTTGCTAGCCGATAGGCATTCGGCCAGTGAATACAACAAGTTGTGTATTGCAGAAACGATTCATATTGACTCACACTTATACAGTAACGTACAAAACAGCTTATTTCGTAACCTTTACTAGCAAAAAATGTAAAAATGCTTATAAAAATAGTAAATTTGACACATATGGGGGCTTTTGCACAGTTTTTTTGCTTTCGTTGTGACCGTACTCTATTAGTAAGAACTAGTGTTAGAAACAGGGTTATAATATCAATAATATATGGAGCCACCCTAGTAGCAAAGCCGACAGAAAGCTGCCCACTCCCACAGAAATACTGTTGGATATGCGGACACCTAGCAATCATAGGGAAACGAAAAATTTCCAGGAGTGATTTCCAAACAAATAAATCATCTGTTTTCATGGCATTCATGCCATGAAAACAGAAACTGTCATTTCTACAAGAAATCGGTAAGGCTAACGGACGTAGAAATCTCAATGACCAAAGATAGAAGATACTTGCACCACGGAGGCAATGAGAACTACTTCATGTAGGCCATGAAAGTCTTACTGGACTTGCCACCATGACATATATGTACATGTATGTACAAAGAGAAGCAACGTCTACGGCATACAGGATCAAATATCCATTACACAAATACACGGTGGAATACATTAGAAGTTTATTAAATAACTAATAACTGGGGAGATAACATGTGTACATACAGGCATCATGATTCCAAAATAAAACTTAAGTTTTTAACTTAGAACAGTTGTTATCCATCCCTATGTTAGAGAACTACTAGAGCAAAGGAGAAGACATGAGCCCATAGCCATTTTATTAACAATCAAGCTGTGATAAAACCACTTGCTGCTAC
>SMLS01075158.1:0-27679 GCA_004785975.1 Popillia japonica | reverse complement strand
GTTTATAGGAATATTTTATTATTGGAATATTAATATGTTCATTTAAATTATATCGATCAATAATATTATCAAGTCGTGGCCAACCACTATTAACATGATATGCATTTTTAGTAGATTCATTTGTTGTTGCCATTATACAAGCATAATATGGTAATGCTCTAATGAAGAGGTGAGAAGTTCGTGATAGTAGTCTATTGGCTATTATTTCTGAAGTTAATTTACTGAATAATTATTATATTGTAACTGTTATAGGTGTATAGTATTTGGTTGGCACGTATTGGACTGGAGAATCTGTATACACTACATCCTAAAGATGTATGCAATAGATTTAGAATCTGCCATATATGTACATTTTAGTAATTATTCACGAATCGGTTCATAATACGTATAGTAAGAGTGGCTTAAAAGCAAGGAGCTTACCAAGTATTAATTTACCAGGTGAGTTATTTTTGAATAGAAAGCAATATCTGCTAATGCAAATATTTATTGTAATTTTGTTAATCCTTGCAGGATTTCATGAAGAACCAACTGAGGAAACCTCAGTTTTAAGGTTCGGAAGCAGATTTAATATGGAGCGTTCTGTACTAAGTATGTTTTTTTTTTTGTAATTGTAGTTCCTACAATATTTTTTTTTTAATTGTAGTTCCTAGCATGTTTTTTTTAATTGTAGTTTCAAGAAGATTTTGTTTAAGTTGTAGTTCCTATAACGGTTATTTTTTGTTTTATGGATTGTAAATATTGATTTTTTTTATGTAAATATATTTGATGGCACGAATTAAAAAATAAATTCATTATATATCCAGCTTTTCTTAAATATTTCCTACTTTTCCATTCTATCTTCCCAACATTCTTGAAATTCAATTGAAAATTAATATTAAGTGCAAAATGTCTACTAAAAATTATTTACATCTCCCGAAATAATTAGGAAATACAAAAAAATCGAACAAAATCATCGAGAATATCGATATTTAAGATCAAATATCTAAGCTTACTGATTCTGAGTAGTTTTGAGACATTGTGTGAGTGAATGAAATATATACTAAAATTTAAATTTGATTAAAACAAACTAAAGACCTAGTAATAAAAAATTAAAATTTTTACATTAAACTGTGGTATATAAACCACAAACTACCAACAGCAGTTTATGGTTTGGAAGAGATTAAATTTAAAAAAAATTAAACTTTACAGACCTATTCATTTGATAAATGAAAAGAATTTGGTGCAAGTTACGTGTTTTCGTTATTTACACCAAAATCTTCATTATTTTACAATGAAATATTATAAAGTTTTAAATTTAAAAAACACCGTTTTGGCGCCATAAACCGTTTAGTTACCAGTACACTCACGTAGCGCTGTATTAGTATACAACTTCACGTCGAAAAATTGTTTTCAATTGCTAATACAAGAGTTGCCGGGGCATGGATTCGAGTTTGCGCAATTTGCAATTGGTCTCACTTTGTATTTCCGCTGTTTGCGATTTTTCATCTTTAATTTCAAAGCCGCACACACGCATAAAATAATACTAAGTGCTCCAAACTTCGTTTTATCTTTCGTAGATACATTCATTTTCGAAATTCATCACAATAATTAGGTTATGTGTACTATTTATTTCAGAGATATAGAGTAGGGAGAATGCTCGTATAACATGCGCGAATGTCTAATTTTGAAAGTCGCCATTCATAGATAAAAAGATAAGATAAAAAGATAAGATAGAATGAAATCTCCCTAATATTGAAACGAAACAGCTACAAGCCCGCCATCTACAGAAATATATTTCGTCCGGTAGAACTTTTTGCGCCATAATTCAAAATATACTTATTTAGTGTAATACAATAAAATATTGGAATACATTGTCCGGTTTCTGAAACGTCAAGCAGCAGTTATCTGCTCAGTATCTGGCGATTTAACAAAGACAGACAGTTCTTGTTAAATTGTCAGATACCAAACAGATAACTGCTGTTTGACGTTTCAGAAACCGGGCAATATACGTACCTAAATATTAGTTTCTATGTAAACAAAGCTTTGTTTACATAGAAACCAATATTGTATGTGTAAAGTATGGTGTAAAGTACCCAAACGTTTGTCTAAAAAATGAAAATTCACATCTAGCAATAACGGTTTATAAAACTGAGAAACTACAAAAAGTATAAAAATCAATTCCAACCTACAACGTCAACACTCAAGAGCAAATGGACATGAAATGAACGTGCCACGCCCAGTCTGTGGTGCCACGTGCTATGTAAACGCCACGCATAAGTATTCAAATCAAACGAACTAAGAATTTTACGTGCGCCCTCTTGCGAGAAACATATCATTTGGTAGAACTTGTCCGCCATGACAGTTTTATTTCGGGCTATTTCAGTTATGGGATTATGTGCATTGTAGATATCTACCATCGCTACGCTAGGGTAGATAGCGATAAATCGCAAGCGAGAATACTTAAAAATGGTACTACGTGCCACTATCGCCTGAGGTTGAGGCAATCTTCGGTATTGGTAGTAGTAGGCATTGCCAATGTATTACCTTTTCTAAATATATTGATGAAAATCTGACAAAGTAATACTTTTTTTTGTATAATTTACGTTTGAATGTGTCAAATGTGTCAAACTTTAAATTTATTAAATTTATTTATTAAATTTTCGTCTGCGAATTTATTTGTGTCATTTAATTAAAACATTTATAACCTGTTTCTACAGAAAAACTACGTGTTGGAATAAAAAGATAATAACAATATAGAACAATAAATTTAATTTATAGATGCTACCATATTTATATTGTATATATATAACAATAAAATATATTTATACACCATATAAATGCAATTGCTGTAAATGATCATGAACGGCTTGAGGAAATACGGCAACAGAATATTGAAAGACGAGCTCTAAGAGATGCAAAAGCTATCCATTTATTCTTACATGACGCATATTTTATGGACCTGTTTCGTTTAAATAAAGAAATGGTGCGATATGTATTTAATGGTATTTTCATGAGAATGAATGTCACCGAATTGGCCACTAAATTTATTTGTTAATAATCCAGGGTGCACTTCGTAAAAATCTAGAAATGTGGTCCAATGGTCCTGGTTAACTTTCATATTTTTATTATTTTGATTTATAAGCAAAAAAAATTGAAATAATAATCTATTCAAAAAATATGTTTCGTACACCGCTATAGTACAAATAGATGAAAAGAACGTTTCTGTCCATTTATCACCTTTATGTTGAAAGACACATCTGAAAAATTTGTTTATTACCGCCTAATCTTCCTCTATCTACCTATCTCGCTCTTACATCTGCTGCTACATGTAAAGGCGATATTTGTTATTTCACAGGCGACACCCTTGCCGGTGTCGCTTGCTAGGCGATGTATTTTCTAGCACTATCTACTGTAGCAATAAGCGCATAGTACCAATTCGATAGACACAAGTCGATACATAGATATCTACAATGCATATAGTCCCACCTCAGATTTCACCCCGTGTCGCCATTTTTACCCTTCATACTACCAACTTACTTGGAATTCAATGTTGCAAACTCGTAGACTTGGTATGAATAATTTGTTCTAACCCATGGTTTTATTCAATTCAGTAATTTTCAATTGAACAAGCATAGCTATTGACTCAAATTATTAAAATAATACATATAATTCAATTGTTTTATATTTAATTTTCCTAAAAATTTTCAAAATATTTACTTTAGACTTAAAAATTATCAATTTGAGTATGTATTATAAATATTAGACATACGTTATTCTACTAGTTTTAAACACTCTTGCAATATCCTTCCCATAAGAAAACATAAGTAAAAATAAGAAATCATGCATGTATAATAAAATCAAATCCTCCCTAAAACGCTTATGTTCTTACACGTGCTTACAGTAGACGGGATGTTAAACAAATTCAAATTAATAACTGAAAATCTTAATGTAACCTCAAAAATCACAAATTGTTTTCCATAAATTCAAAAACAAGCCGAAAAAAGTTATATATGCGTAACCTAGGTAACACAAACTATAAATCAAAATTTAGCTGCGCCGTGGTTTATGCGCATCCTTCCAACTCTTATCTGTCTGATTATTCTGTAGGGAATATTTCATCTATGGGTTTACAACCTTAAATTTTAAGTATGTTGGTAGTCTGAAGGTTAAAAATGGCGACCCCCAGTGTGTACATCAAAATTTGGATGCGCAGTGGTTTATGAGCGTTCTCTTTACTCTATATCTCTATATACGTTGTTTTCTAAACTGGTTGTTGTATTTACCTCTCTTTGTTGTTGAACGTGCTTTTGTATACGATTTTGTAATGTCCGTGTTGGGTTTGAAACAATTTTATAACCTTTTACAACATTTTTAACGTTGAAAATGGTCTATTCTTTTTTTATTTCGCCTCAGAGTGTTAAGACGGCTACATCCTTTAGAAAAATATACAGTGACTTATTTAAAAATATTATAACTACCACCTTTTATTATGAATGTAATTTATTTATATTTAGTAATTTATCACATACACGTTTATATAATTAATATTTCAATTAGAAACGCATGAAAATTACTTCCACCCAATAGAGTGTGATGCTGGATTTTTTTGAAGAGCACCCCACTCTCATAACACAAAAGTTTGAGGGATTACATATACGGATCAAGTGATAACATCTTAAATTAGCAAAATTTAATGTAATGATAAAGATTTGTAAAAAGTGCTTAGCTTTGATTTCGATATTTCAATTTGATGTAATAAATTATTAATAATGATAAATAAATTAATAATAAACTGCTGTATAAAAAATTTGTGGAATTCGTAAAAAAATAGAATCATCAAATCAAACAAAAATAATAATAAAAATGACAGATAGTTACGAGGTTAGGATTACTTTAAGCAATTGACGCAATCGATTAGAACTTTCACAAAAGATTTAGATCAAAAGTAAGCATTTGGTTGACATTTTCCGAGCATTACCGAAGTCGATATCGGTTTCGTTACAGAGTACCAAATAAATAGGGATGCGCTATACTATTGCTTTGACTTTGATATTGAGATTGAAGTTCCTATGCAGGGTGACATTTCCAGCCATTTCTCAAAATTTGATAGAAACAGTCGAAACAGGTTGGTAACAATAGTTGATTAATTGTTACTTTCAGAAATTAAATTGATCGCAAATTTAAAAGCATTTATTTATTAAAAATTTACAATACGTTCAACAAACGAATTTCAAAAAATCTATCTCCCATACCAATCGAGGGTCGTACTTTTTTCTTCTCCCAAAGTTTGCGGAAACCATATCCGCGGTGATCGCCGAGCGTGCGATAGATCGTGGATAGATACACCGATAGATCTGAAAATGATCTGAAAGCAGCTTTAGAACGTACATTTAATTACTAAAGTCTAGTCGGTAAAGGGTCACAGATGATCCTGACCAATCAGCGTCTATTTTAACATATTTGAGTAATACAGATGATTGGATAGGATCGTCAGAATAAAAAATAAGTATATCAGAAACACTTTTGCTTTAATTTTGTATTGATTAATTATTTTTCCGTCGACCGTGTATTTACATCCGATATTAACGTTCTCAAAATCGGTGAAAATCATACATTAATGACCCTTATTAATGCATGATTTTCTGTTGATGGTTTCCATGGTAACCAAGGAAATCAACAAAATCAAACGTCAAACTAAAACGCTGTTCGCTGTCATTATTAGTGTTTTGTGTTTATAATTGTTAAATTTGGTGGTGATTAGCGTTGAATTCTTCCAATCAATGGAGGCGGATAAAAATCTGACATTAACTCTGTGATTAACTCCGCCGGAAGTGGCGACGGAAAAATACATTTTCGAAGATGCCGTCCATAATAGCCACTTTTTTGAAATTGGATCAGCCGCATCTCTATTATACGGGACATTGTTTCCGACGTTCTTCTGCCTCGATATTACTTTCAGACAGCGGTGCAGATTTTTCAGCTATTAAACGACTTGGTGGTTGGAAATCCACTGCTGTTGCAGAAGGATATATTGAGAATTCGTTACAAAATAAAGTTAATAGAGCTAAAAAAATTCTTTGTCAAACTGCAACACAGGCTTATCATACCACTCGTTCTACCGACGCTGAAATAAATTCTGTGACAAATATCCAAAGTAGTGAGGTAAACTTACATTCACAAAACCATACAAGTTCTAATGTGTCTCCATTTAGTTTTAATAATTGTAATATTTCGACTATGAACATATATAATTATAGATATAAAAATGTTGATTAATAAATAAAATAAAAGTTGTAAACTGTTTTTCTCTACTTTAGAAAAATATACGGTCGACGGAAAAGTGTTGTAACTAACTCTTACATTACAATGCGATTAATGATCGATCTCGAACATTACCGCGCTCGCTGCGCTCACGCGTTAAAATATCTCGATCATTAATCGTCTTCATTAATGTACTTGTTGGTTAAATAACTATTAATCAACGCTGGATGAAGTTGTAGATCTTATTTTCTAAATTATGGTTAATAATATTAAAGTTTAAAATTTAAAACAAAAACGTGCAATGTTTAGAAATGCACTAGATATTGTACAATCTTCTTTATAATTTTATTATAATTGGTAATAAATCGCAAAATAAATATCGAATGACTTTTAAGGGAAATATGAAAAGTATAACTATAGGAGTTTGAAATTTGAATTGTCAAATTCTGTAATAAAACGTAAAAAATAAAAATACAGCTTTCAAATCTGTGTTATTTATATTATTTACTTCAATTATTCAAATACGTTCAAGTAAGCGCTGATTGGTTCGGATCATCTGTATTACTCAAATATGTTAAAATAGACGCCGATTGGTCAGGATCGTCTGTGACCCTTTACCGACTAGACGCTAGTCATTTAATTTGGGCGGCCATGATAGCAACCTAAAATTTGAAATGGTATCATATGGGTATAATGGTCACATGGTATATTGTTGTGTTGTGGTATATTGTAAATTCAATTTGATAGCGTTGTAATATAACTATTGCAAAAATTTGAATTAACATAGGTTTTGTAGAGAAAAAATGGCAGAGGAGCAGCCAAACAATCTATTATTGCAAGAATCTCAGAAGTGGAAAGTATTTGAGGTATTTACACTCCAATATCAGTATATGTAAGCATATGAAAAAATCATAACCAATTAATAACAATTTTTGGTACGGTATAATTTCTTGTCGTGTTTTCTTAACTTGTAAATAAAATATTCTGGTTATATAAACATGAAAGAGCAGAATATTATTAGTTTTTATTAAATTTTGAAAAACACTCAATGTTTGCCAAATATGTATTATAAACCAGCTTCATAAGTAAAATTGTTAGTGTCGTTAGGAAACCGAGCTAAAGGAAACCCGCACTTGTCTACCAAAATACATACCTTCACCTTTTCTAACCGTGATTTTAGAATTTTGTAATGAGCGCATTAACTAAATAGCTAATAATAAGCCATCCTACTCAAAAGTACATTACTTATATTTATATGTATGGTATATAACCAATTGTCCTTATTGGAATATTTTATTCTTGTTATTAACGTCCGTTATGAGTATAAATCGCCAAAACATGGCCAAAACGCATTGGTTCTGCAACGTGCACCTTCACAACGAGTTGGTACAACGACGTCGCAGTACGCGTCCTACAACAGACGAGAACAATTCTTTCTGCGTTTCTAAATTTCGCTCTACTTTTCTTCGTCTTTGCACATTTTCAATTCATTCTTGTGGAGCTGTAGTACATATGTATATCCCACACTGCTCTATTTTACATCTTTTGACCAGCTAAATAACTGATCTAATTGACCGGATTGTTATCATTGATATATCATATGCATCACACATTTAGTGAAGATCGTTTTACAAGTTTCCAAAACTGTAAAATCAAGCCCCATCATCTATTCCCGACTACCGGAGATTGTAATACAATCAAAATATGTTACTTAAAGTGACTTAATTGAAAAACTTTGTATAATAATTATCAAAATGTTGGTTTTTATCCTTAACGCCGCCTATGCAAATAGGTTAAGCTCATTGTGAGATATCTTGTACACGAAAAGAACTACAGAATCAGATAGTATCTAAACTTCTAAACTATTTAGTACGAAACCTGTTTGAAAAGGTAAATTGACTTACAAGGCAACACCGGCGGGTGTCCCTCTCCGATTTCGATGAAACTTTACAGATCGAAAGAGTACCTCAAAATAAGAGACACATACTTTTTTTATCTGCGTATCCGCACGATTTTGGGGTACAGCCCCCTCCAAAGTTTAGACGATTTTTTAATTTTTGCAAATATTTACTAAACTATAACAGATATTAGATTTTCTTCTCAACATAATTTGCATGCGTGGCCCTAAGGGTGGCGTCGTCCGTATTCACAAAAAGTTAATAACGGGGTACCCCATACCCCCCATTTTTTTAACATTTTTTCTTTTTCTTATTCATCAAAAGAAGGCCGCTTTTACATAGAATACGATGATGTATAACAAGTTTAGAAAATTAATAATTGTAAAAATAGAAAAATAATAATAAAGCTTCAAAATTAATAAACTTGTCTATTGATATAAATCAAATGAACTACAACATATATAATTTTCTTTGCTTAACATAATTTCCAGCATAATACATGGTCCCAAGGTAGATATCTTCACAAAAAGCTAATCACGGGGGCGGGGTACCCCATATCCCCCATTTTTTTTATAATTAATTTTTTCATTATTCATCAGAAAAAAGATCGTTTTACATAGAAAACGGTGATGTATAATAAATTTAGAAAATTCTTAATACTAATAATAACTCAAAATATATATTATAAATGTTTAAATACATGACATACATAATGCGATTATTGGTATATACAGGGTGTCCGCGATATACAAAGCATGCTTTTAAGGGATGATAGCTACAACGATTTAGAAACAAAAACATATAATACACCTTGGGTCTATCTGTAAGCGTAAACGAGAAAAAAAATTATTTCTCGTGTCACAAACTTCAACGCATACTGTACAGCGCCAGCTGATTAGTACCCAACGATTACAGGCGTATGTTCTTGCAAATGGGCAACACATCGAGCCTTTCCTGTAATACATTTTCTCCTGTCTCTCAAAAACGTCTTTTTAGGATCAGAAATTTATCACAAATAAAAGAAAAGAACTAAATTTTGTAGTAGCCTTTGCGAAAGAGCTTAAAGCGCCATAACATAATTGCACTATTATTAGATATACAACTTAAATTTTCATTTACCGATCGAAAGCTGCTATTAAACACGCCCTTTTTACTCTAACTTCAACATAACATCGATTTTATTATCATAACATTATTAAAAAAAAACTCAAAGATATGTACCTCTTTCCTATTGATCGGATATTTTTCAAACGTATGGCCATTGACTTCGTACGATACAATGGTCGAATGTAGTTCAAGGTCGTATTAACATATGATATTTGGCTGCATCTGCCGCTTCTATTGTAAACGTGTACAGTATGGGGTAAGAGAAATGACACCACGCTTCAATTTCAAAGTATTAAATAATTCGTTTTCATCGTTGTTTTCAGTTATTTTCAACTCTAAATTTTTGATATGGTTTTTTGGTTATTTAAGAAGCCATATCGATGAGTTTTCTTGTACAGTTTGACAAAATAATATTTTTTTTTCTCGTTTACGCTTACAGATAGACCAAAGGTGTATTATATGTTTTTGTTTCTAAATCGTTGTAGCTATCATCCCTTAAAAGGATGCTTTGTATATCGCGGGCACTCTGTATGTATTGCAATAGCGAACAAGATTAATATACACATAGTAATTAAGCTATGTAAGTATTACAGTAGTGATAGTCTGTGTAAAAGTGTTGAAAACACAGATTTTGTTTGCGCCATGAACACCGCACAATAGCTGATTTATTGTAAACACTACACAAGGGTGTAGACTGCGCATCTTTGGTATATTTAAAATGTTCAAAGTTTTGTCTTTTGGCACTAATTGCTGAAGTTCGGCAACACAATGCCCACTCCAAGAATCACTCAAAAGAAGACTCTTTGGCCCGGTATTCCAAAGAAAAACATCCGTTAGCCAACTTTCGAAATGATTTGAAGTGAGTTTACCAGATACCGAAGAAGAAATATGCACATTTATAGGTCGAAATAATGATTGCTCAACTCGAGGTCCAAACGTATTCGTAGATTCCTTTAAAACTAAAAATAGTGGTGAAAGTAAGCGTCCATCTGCAGAAATGGCTGGCAAAATTGTGGAACTATGTGTTGTAGAGTGCACAAGAGAGGATTGCACAATACCTTCAACGGTTTTCTCACCCTTCACAGCTAAAGTACGACCGGAATCTACTTCTAGATTAAATCCGCTCTCATCAGCGTTGTATACATTGCGTCGGCCAATGTCAGTGATATAAGGTTTGACTTCATTAATAAAAGTATGGATTACTAACTTTAGGTTTTCCATATCAGTACGCGTAGAACGATTAATAAATTTTGTTATCTTACGTGATACACTTTTATATACCTTCTTGAAGTGCCATATCCACCAATGTCCTGCTTTAAACGATTCGTGTCCAATTTTTCTTTAGCTTCTAAGGGCCACCATCAAAGATCGATGTCGTGAATTATTTTTCCATCGATATGGGATACCCCGTCCCCCGTTATTAGCTTTTTGTGAAGATATCTACCTTGCGACCATGTATTATGCTGGAAATTATGTTAAGAAAAGAAAATTATATATGTTATAGTTCATTTGACTTATATCAATAGACAACTTTATTAATTTTGAAACTTTATTATTATTTTTCTATTTTTACAATTATTAATTTTCTAAACTTGTTATACATCATCGTATTCTATGTAACAGCGGCCTCCTTTTGATGAATAAGAAAAAGGAAAAATGTTAAAAAAATGGGGAGTGTGGGCTACTCCGTCCCCCGTTATTAACTTTTTGCGATTACGGACGACGCCACCCTTAGCGCCATGCAATATGCTGCAAATAATGTTAAGAAAAAAATTTAATATCTGTTATAGTTTAGTAAATATTTGCAAAAATTGAAAAATCGTCCAAACTTTGGAGGGGGCTGTACCCCAAAATCGTGCGGATACGCAGATAAAAAAAAATACGTGTCTCTTATTTTGAGGTACTCTTTCGATCTGTAAAGTTTCATCGAAATCGGAGGGGAACACTCGCCGGTGTTCCCTTGTTAGTACAGTCTTAATAAATTTTCGACTTTATCGATTATCCTGGTTTAACTTTAGTCACGAACTTCTTGCCAAATATAGATCACTATTCTGGAAAATATAAAAAATAAATGCTATTGCATTATATTTTTGTCCGTATAATACTCTTATCTGTTACACATGTATTATCTATATATTTTAGGAAAATACCTTAAAACTTTATTCGAATTATAAAAACGATTGCAAACAAATATATGAAGCAAGTACAATATTGAAAGATAACGTTAGAAATTTAAGCAAAACAAAATGTGACATAGCTCACAACGTTAAACTAGAATTATGTAATAAGTATATAGCAACAACTAATATTTTAAGCATAGAACAATTATCCAATCAAATCAATGTTTCTTGTGCTGATGTAAAAAAGGACCTCGAGATATGTAATATACTTCAAGAAAAATGCACAAATAAATTAGAAAATGACACTACTAGATCAAATCAAAGAAGAATTAATCGTGAAAATATATTAAAATCTCAGAAATACGAAATTGTAACTCTGATAGAAAACCTGAACAAGTACAATGCTGCATTATCGTCGAAACAGGAAAAAGAATCTTTAGATTTAAATAATTTAAAAAATACCGAGATGAAAATTTCAAACGAATTGTTATTGCTGTGTTCTGACGAACACTTAGAAAAAGAGTTGCGTGGACTTGAAGAAACAATGAAATATGCTGATCAAGAGGAAGTTGAATTGAATGACACAATCAAAAAGGACAAGGAATTTCACGATTCACTTTTACTTTGCCTAGAAGATAATAAAGCGAAAACTCAAATAGAATCAAATATGTTGCTTGAAAATATAATCAATATCCAGAAAAAGTTACTATACACCATTTTTTATTATACGTTTTAGTAAAATTATTTTTTTGTAGAATTGAAAATGACCTGTTAACGCTTGAAGAATGTCGAACTAAGAGCGAAGAACAGAATCAACTTATGAGAAATTTATTAAACGAAAATATAACCTTAAGATGTGAATCACAGTATAATTGCAACAAATATGAAGATTTACAAAAACTTGAAACCAATGAAAATAATGATTACACGCAAAATTTCGAATTACTGCAGAAAGATATAGAACTCTTAAAAAGCGAGCTTCAACACAAGGAGGAAGACTTAGTAGTAAAAACAAAAATGAAGAAGCAATATATTGATGTAAGTATATTTATTTCAGTGTTGATTAAGATCAAGATCAAGTACCCAATGCATAGGCACAAAGAAAAATACTTGTGGTTTACCAAAACTGGTTTAAATTTATATTTTTATGTCGTATATAGCCAATATTTTCTTCGTGCATAATACAAATGAGCAAAATATTTACTATTTTACTATTTTAATAAATACATATGTCTATATGACCAAAGCAATCAACTGCGCTTTCCCTTACTTTAAATAAGTCTAAACATTAATTATCTTTGTAACTAACCGCTTTGACTGCAGTAAAGGTTTTCTTATTTTCAACTAAATGGATTTTTAAGTTGCACATATGTTGTAATTAATGTGGCGGAGGTTGCGTCAAGATTAAAGATATAGTATTATATGATTTGTTATACATAGAGTTTCAGTAGGTATACATCGAAATTGATGATTAATACTACTACCTAGAAAAATAAGATATTTTGTTTAGACAAAACCATTGGTGTTTGATGTTTCTCAAGTAATGTAACTCACTTTCACACAATTCTACCATTTCCAATTTTGTATCTCAGAAAAATTAGGAATCGTAGAAAGCTTATGTAATTAGTCTTCTACACAGGCATTAGCATTAGGACTTTATATCTAAAATAAAATATTGCTTTGCTGTTATCAATGACTCGGCTATATTGTTTTAATAAATTTCAGTTTAACTATCAAATGTATTCATGTTTTAAAGTATTTTTCTATGTGTATAGTTATATATGGTAGCGAGTATTTATTTAAATAAGGATTTATTCATATGCAAGAATGTTATACCTTAAGAATTGTAATTGAGATGTCTGTATTTGTCTATGTATGCATACCAGCGCTTCTTCGAGAGCCCCATGCGCCTAGTCGGGATCATGCTAATGCCACTGCTATCTCTACCATACTCCCTCCACGATGTTAGAGTGAAATTTTTTTTTCAAGTAAAAACGCATACTGAAAATACTATGAGCTAAATAGAATTAAAAAAACATAAAAATAAATGGTGTTTCGTAGAAAATTTTTATTGATATTGATTTTTTGAATAAATATCTGCTACAGCATTTTTTTTAAACCAGTAACTACAAAACGCCCCAATGAAATTGCAAAAGGTAAAGGTATTCATGCTCACAATAGGTAAATCCAAGTATGTTGTACTGTACATATACATTATCTTTACCTCGACCTGAGTCAACTAAGAAAGTGACAGACTGTTGTCTGTCACTTTCTTTCACTACGTACATATGCAAACAACAACAACAATCTTTACTTTCCATGAGTGTACGATGAGTCCCGTATACCGGACCCGCGCGCACGACCTGCTGATACGTTTAGTGTAAGATGAAAAAGAACTGCGAAGAGAAGTCCTTTACTTAACACAGGACACGTATATCGGTACTGCACGCTTGGACCAATGCATTCATTGTATCTCTTTATCTAACATATTAAAATCCTATGCCTGCTCTAATACATTGAATATCCTATCAACAGATCGAACGTGCGCACTCTGTAAGTATATACATATGCACAATACGTACGCCTGTAGATCCTACCAGCGTTGTCTGTTTGTATCTTAGTTGACTGGGGTCGAGATAAACATACTGTATATACATATCTGCTATTCATACATATCAGCTAATATATTTAGATGATCTGTAAGTGTTTAATTTGTGACAGTGCTGTTGGTAGTAAATTGTATTACCATTCAATAATCATACAAGGAATTTTCATCTATGAAAATACTTGAAGTTGCCAGTATCATAAAAGATCATATAGTGTTCGAAAACGAATGCTTATTAATTTTAATTAACGAACCATACCCTTCCGAAACGAAAGAATAAACCAAATGAACACAGCGTGCTCCTTTCATCCTTGATACACACTGGTAACAAAATACTGTAGCCGACTCGCTGAGTATGAAGTATAAAAATGGGGGCTGAGGGAGCGCAAAAGACAGCGATATATTGGGCATGGTTGTACACGATTATCCAAGACCTTACGTTCGCTGGTCTACATACTTATGTATACATAACAAAATTACTTCACTGTGACAAATGTTTTATCTATATATATACTCATCACAATATATACACATATTTAGAGAATAAACATATAAATATTCCTTAAAGTTAATGCATCCAATTTTCTTTAAAATGTAGATTAAGTAATTATATTTTATTTTATATATTCTTTGTATATATACACAGAGTTTGAATTTGCTAAACAAGGATATGGATAACAAAAACAAGAAAATATATGAATTGGAAGATATCTTATCCCAACTAACAGAAGAGAAGAGTCGTACAACTGATATAAATAAAAAACAAACCGAATATAACATTATTCTATCAAAGGACATTTCTAATAAAACCAACGATATTCAAAATACTAAAACTAATATACATAAATTAGGACAAAAAAAGGCTAATTACACTATTACGCACAAAACTATTCTGGAAGATTTGATTAAAAAAATCGGGGATATAAGTTCCTATATTCAAATCACGCGCAAAGAAGCGGATATACTGAAACGGAATCACAAAGAGTATATAGAACAAGTTGAATTTGAACTATCAGCAAATTTTGATGCAGAGAAAACTAAATTTGAGAATGAAATTGAAGACACTAAGAAAAAAAATGAAGACACCAAAGACAAAACAAAACAATTATTACATTATGTAGAAAATAGAACGTTGGAATGTGACATTTTGTCTCGAAAAATAAAAATTGTAGGCGAACTTCAATTATCTAGAAAAATTGAACTAAAACCACTAGTACCTATGCATAACTTTCGCGAAAAGCGACAAATTGACGAAACTAGTGACAGTAGTGTGGACGAAACTATTCCATTTCATCGGCGTATGTTAATGAAGAGAAATAAAAAAGGAACAATATCAGAGAGAAGAATGAATCAATTTTAGTTATTTATGTTATTACACTAATTATAATTTCCACAAACTTTCGTATTGTTCTCCATTACTGTATTAAATAATTTTGAAGAGTTAAGTAATAAACATATGTTCAAATATTTTACTTTTTTATTTTGACTACTATCTTTATCAGTGTAATTTAAAGTTGAGCTATTTTTAATTAAATAGTTGTTGTAAGACTATGTATTATGATTCGACTATACTGAATAAACGCAACGCGTACGTTAGTAAATAATGTAATTATTAATATTAAGAGAGCTATTAAAACAAAGAAATTAAGGCACCATGCATGCTAAGTTTAGTTTGCACACGAATATGTTGATCATTTTTTATTTGAATTGTAGTGTAATGAATATAAAAATTATTTCTTTAGAATATATGAAAAAAGCTTTCGACCTGCTGTAATTGGCGCAAGTTGTTGGGGGATGTGAAGGCATGAATTATTAGTATTATATAATATAATGTTGACATTTTTGCTGTTAGTAAACTTATAACAGTTACGATGGTAATATTAGGCCTGTCGTGGTAAAGAAATATCCGTATCAATTAACAACACCAATTTTAATATCGCCAACAACAAGATTACAGCGATGACATAACGTATCCTTTTGATGTGAGAGAAACTTTCTACATCTTGAACAAATGCATCGATTGCTATTTATAACATTGAATTTATATTCCTCTGCGGATACTGCTTCTTCTTCTATTATTTTAACACTAGCCACTTGAAAAATATCTGCAAAGTCCATCGACAAGCTACTTTCCTCAACATATTCCTAATAAAAATAAAAGTTAAAGTTATAAAGTATTTGATGCATCAAGATACAAATAATATTCACAGAAACTTTATGTACCTTAAGATTTTTGAATTGATTTTTGTTCATAAACATCAGAATATGTTTATCAGCACTGGCAGCACCTACTTGTTTATGAATATGTTTTTTGTAATTCAGTATATGGTTCATCACTTTCAGAACATCTTCAGAATACCATTCTTCCGGGATACTTCGTTCTTTAGTTTTAAAAAATGAATCCGCTTCCTTAAGTGGAAAGTGCTCATAAAGTTCTTCGGCCAAATGCGGTACAATCGCAGCAACACTCCTTACAACAATTAGGAATATAGCACTGATAACATACTGTGCGCATATTCGATTCAAACTATCCTCAGGATCACAATATAATCGATCTTTAATACTATTATAATATAATGCCGACACACTATTTGTCACAAAATTAATAACTAAAGCTTTAATTTTATGATAATGGTAATTATCCAGATATCTTTGTACCTAGAATATATAAATATTATCTAAAAGTCACATTTGCATGTAAAATCTACTACTTCTTTGTGATAACACGCCAATAAATGCAGCATATATTTATCGATTAATTTGAAATCTCTGTAGTTTACATTTACATGGTTATAGTCATATAAAACAGCAATAGCAAATCTTAAAACACTCCTAAGCTTTTGAACTTCATCGCTGCTTGCTTGTAATGCTGTTAAGCTTACTTTTGCCGTTGAATCTTGATTTTCATGACATATGACCCACCACCTTAAAATAGCTTTTTATTTTATTTTACTTAACTTTTTTTAATACCTGTTACCGTAAAGAATCAATGCCATACGCTTTATGGTTTTTCGTTCCTAATATTATATCTTGTGGATTTATTACATTTCCCAGCGATTTTGACATCTTCTTTCCGTCTGCATCCACAGCAAATCCATGAATATAGATTGTTTTATATGGAGCTTTATTTCGCAATGCTGTAGAAGTAAGTAGGGAAGATTGAAACCACCCTGTAAATTGATCTACCCCTTCTAAGTACATATCTGCAACTTGCTTGTTGGGAAGAACACTAGACCATGACAAGCCACTGTCAAACCATATATCTAAAATATCCTGAGCAAAATAAAAATTGAATAATATCAGGTATTACTAAAAGAACATGCATGACCAATATACAATATTTAATATTAAAAGACTTCTACATTTACCTCTCCTTTCATGATATTGTCCGAGTCCAAATGATCTTTTAATGACGGTATTTCTTTTAGTATATCTTTTACGGATAGATTCCACCAAAAATCACAACCACATTTCTCTATGAAATTGCAGATTGTGGTTATTGTATCTCTAAAAGGGAATCAGGAAAATTTTAGTGCAAAACAATGATTTTCTGATTTACTCGTTAATTATATAATCATCTGTATCCTTCAAATAAAACATTGGTATAGGAACACCCCATGTTCTTTGCCGGGATATACACCAATACGGTCTCTTTTGTAACTGAGTCTTGAAATGGTGTCTATACACTTCATTTTGAACATCGGGCATAATTTCAACGTTTTCTAATAATTCCTTAAAAAGCACCAAGATTATAAATTCATTTCTTTCTTATATTTCAACATATTCTTACAAGTGCCTTTTGTTTAATTGAATTAGTATCTATAAACCATTGTTTACTTGCTCTTAATATAACAGGTTGTTTTGTTCTCCAATCATATGGATAACTGTGTATGTAATCTTCAACGTGAGCTAAATCGTGTCCCAATAACTTTAACACAATTTCAATTCCATCAGTCAAAACAAATGCTCCATTTAAATCCGGGCCTGCTTCTGAAATAAATTCTCCAGCATCATTCACGATATTCAACTGAAAATAAATGCAGATAATTGACACACATGCCTTAGCCTATAAAATGAGAAAAAACTTACAATATTGATATTATTTTCCAATGCAACTAAATAATCGTCAGGCCCATGAGCTGGAGCAGTGTGTACTAAACCTGTTCCTTTGGAGTCAACAACATGTGAAGCAGGTAAAAAAGAACAAATCTTATTTTTATAGATTGGATGAACGTAAGTAATGCCTTTAAGAATCATTCCTAAACAGAGGTGCAAGTTATGACAGGTAATTTAATAATAATGCCACATACCATCCATAGATTGCATTATTCTCAAATCGGATCCTAATTTTTTTGATATTTCTGGTATTACTTTAGTTGCACAGAGGTAAAACTCATTATTTTTTAAATTCTTTACAATTGAATATGATAAGTTCGAATTATAACATATTGCTTGATTGCTAGGTAGAGTCCATGGAGTGGTTGTCCAAATTAAAGCATATATTCTGAAGTGTATGTAACTTTAGTTTACATTCATTTTATAGTAAGTACATATAGTAGTATAGTTTATTGTAACTTACGACTCTTGAACATTTATTAAGCCGGGAAAAGAATTCAGTTTAATTTTAACAGTCACTGCTGTACTTTTGTGTGCCTGATTATACTCCAGCTCTGCTTCTGCCAGTGCTGTTCTGAAAATAATCTTAACTATAGCTGATTATAATGCCTGTATGAAAAAGCATCCGAAAGATGTATATTAAACACTAGCAAAGGGCAACACAAACAAAAAAAGAAGAACCACAACATTCCACGCATTTTTTATTAACTGTTTTGTGAAGTTGCATGGTTTCTAAAATGCGCCAAGTTTTGTAAAACATATTTTTGTTCTGCTGATGTTAATTTTTTTAGTAACATTTCTAATTGATATATGAGCATTAAATCTATCGTATTAAAAGAATCATCTTCGTCTCTAACAATAAGAGATTAATTATGCCAAATTACTTTCCAATGGCAAATTTCAAATGTAATTTCCTTCGCACTGACGTCTTGCGCCACTTTAACGATATTTGGTTTTGAAACGAGCATACCTCTATATGTGTATCCTGATTAGCTGCCTTGTTCATAGTCGGATTTAGTGGCTACTAACATCCATTTGGAAATAAAAATAGTCTTATATCGCAAAATTGTGAAAAATTTCGAAATAATAAAAGGAACCTATTTCGTTAAATCTAAATCAATACTATGTTAATTGTGCTAATTAATTGATGTGTGTCCTTATAGATGCATCGGCCGCGTGTGTAATATATGTACTCAACCCATGTGCATCTAAGTTGGTACAGGATACTGGTAGAACTGTTAACTGGAACGGTTGTAGCTAATGCGTATAAATTTGTTAAGGCAGTAACTAACAGTAAAATCCATTGAAAGTTATTACAAGTGAACAAAATTATCGAAATTGTGTGTAACAATGTCGAACTAAATCATTATCTCGAACTAACAGTTGCACTAGTTGTTACAAGAAGTTCAGAGACGAGTTATTGCTCAAAAGATAGATATTGATAAACTTTTATCTAAGATATATTTTTCTCTTATTTCACAACACAAAAGTCGCGGACTATCAAACTATATATCCCACTAGATCGCATGTATCATGTATCAATGAAGTTGAATAGGCAATACGCATTCCTATGGTTGCTAGGTCTTGTTAAGTAAAATATTTTGTGCGAGTAGTATAGGATCCATGCGATCCAGTAGTCAAAGTTGGTGTGCATCCTGTAAGATACACAGGGTGCTTAGCGTGTTGATCATGTTTCGTGTTCTAGAAATATTGATATATCTGTAGCTATCATATGTTTCACAAAACAAAACCAATTCTGATGAAGAATCACACCAAAATTAAAATTCTAAACATCAAATAAAATATATATGGAGTCTACAACATTTATAACTAAAAATAAATTCTAAAAAATTATCAAGAAAAGGGAGATGGAGAGAATATATTTAGAATTCTTAAAGTAAAAATAAGTTTTTTTTGTAGAAATACAAAAAATTATTGCTGCGATACACAATAACCAAACTGGTCATAAAATTCTCTCCGTACATTAGCCAGCATCTCAACAGGAGTTTGAGATCTTGGGGGGTGTCTAAAGATTGTCTCTCTCGGCGCTAAATCGGAGGATCGAGATGGCCGTTTGTTTAGCAGGGACTTGTCGATTAGAGACCGAAAAGGTAAAATGCCCAATAACCTCTTCCGCATTCCTAGATGAGTAATACCAATCTTTTGTGTAACTCGACATTTGAAATATTTTAATAAAGGTGCTGTACTAGCCATAAGAAGAAACGGATGCCCTATACGCAGCAATAATAGTTTACGATCACTTGCCAAGAGAAATTAGGAGCATTATTGCAATAGTTATTTAGCAAGAAGTTAAAATCATTCCCCATTGATGGGAGTCCACTACTCGACACTTTGCCTCAACGATAACATTGATAGACAGTAAACAGAACTTAATACTTATACAAATATGTCCACCTATTTCTATCATGTACATTATACAGGGTTGTTCACGCTATACGGCACGGAATATTGTGGCGAAAATACGTGACTTTCAAAAAGTTTCGTTTAGGGATATATGCAGGACTATTACGGGTACTTTTTAAAATTATTTTCATATTATACAGGGTGTCCTAAAAGCTCTAAAAGTATCAAAGTAGTGTTTTTTTTAATGGAACACTAAGACTGTTATTGCATTTTTGGATTTCCCGATCAAAATAAGTGGCTGTTTTAATAAGGTTTATAATGCTTAAACCTTAAGGTTTTTACAGTAATTTGAAGTTTCTCCAAATCTAATATTATTTGCAATTTTAAATACTTAAGAAGTATTTAAGTTATGGAAGCGAAATTTACAATGAAGTGTACCAATAGATTATATTTTATGTTCCAATTATAATAAAGTTGCCATCTTATACAGGGTGCCCAAAAATTAAAAGTGATCAAGAAAGAACTTTAACTGTCTATAACTTGATTAATTTAAATAGGACGCCATATTTTTTAACCTACCAGGAAATGCACTTTTTAATTATGTATCGAATGGTACCAATACCAAAGTATTTAAAAATGTCAGATGATTTAAAATTATGTATAAGAATAGTAATGAAGAATATCTTTACAAGTATTCAGAAGCTTAGAATGTAATTTATAGTACAACAGTCCATTTCCAGACACTTACATATTCCTTTTTGAACACCCTTGCCAACTCTGGGCAACATCTGGGGGGTTAAAGTTTCAAAAGCGTTTCTTATGCATATTTCTATATCGTGTGGTGTCGGCGGCGTATCATAATCAATTCCTTTTACGTATCCACATAAAAAGAAATCCGGGGAAGTTAAGTCGGGATATCGTTATTATTTGAAAATTATTGTGATGTTGCTTACTCACAATGAAGATTTACACTAACGAAGAGCGCATTAATATGATCTTTATTCTTGGAGAATATAAACAAAATTTTTCATTGGCTTCTAGAATTTTTGCTCATAGGTTTCCTGTAAGAAATCATTCTAAGCCAGCCGTTTTTGAGAGACTATCAACCCAGTTGCAGGAAGTGGAGGCGTCGGTTCCATTACTTGAAAAGCAGTTACTGAAGATGATGACAAGGCCCTGTAACATCAGAGTAATCATGTAGCTTTGGCAATTTTCAATGCCAATTTTTAAAACAGGTAGATTGAAAGAATTTTCTTCAAAATTGGCCCGCCAGATTCCCCGACTTAACTGCTCCAGATTTCCTAAAAGGGATTGTCTATATTACGCCTCTGAGACCACTTGATATAGAAATACGCATAAGAAACACTTTTGAAACTTTAACCCCACAGATGTTGTCTAGAGTTGGCAGGGGTTTTCAAAAACGAATATGTAAGTGTCTGGAAATGGATTGTTGTAGATACTATAAATTACATTCTAAGCTTCTGAATACTTGTAAAGACATTCTTCATTATTATTCTTATATATAATTTTAAATCATCAGACATTTTTAAGTACCATAGGCATCTAGATACATTAACAATTAAAAAACACCAAATCGTAAAAAAAAACATTATTTGGCGTATTCTGTAAAAATACAAAGAGTTTGGTATTGGTACCATTCGATAGATAATTAAAAAGTGCATTTCGTGGTAAGTTAAAAAATGTGGCGTCCTATTTAAATTAATCAAGTTATAAACACCTAAAGTTCTTTCTTGATCACTTTTAATTTTTGGGCACCCTGTATAAGATGACAACTTTATTATAATTGGGATATAAAATATGATCTATTGGTACACTTCATTGTAAATTTCGCTTCCATAACTTAAATACTTCTTAAGTATTTAAAATTGCAAATAAGATTAGATTTGGAGAAAATTCAAATTACTGCAAAAACCTTAAGGTTTAAGCATTATAAACCTTATTAAAACAGCCACTTATTTTAAAATAATTTTAAAAAATACTCGTAATAGACCTGCATATATCCCAAAAACGAAACTTTTTGAAAGTCACGTCTTTTCGCCACAATATTCCGTGCCGTATAGCGTGAATAACCCTGTATAATTAATTTACAAATAGCATTATTTATACTCTTGATATCAATAATTATCGTAATTAAGATTAAGTTAGTTTTAGAATTGCTTATTTTTCTATGTGGTAATAACATATATTATGTCCAGATGATCTGTAGAATGAAGATGATTATTGTAATATATTCTAAGTTTTGTACTGTGATATTTGATTTACATTGTATAAATTGTCATAGCAATGGAAAAGAATGAATAGAGAATATGTAAACATTGTATGAAAAATACTGTCATTAAATAAGTTACAATTTAGCAAGTCTTTGAATATATATATGTGTAAGAATATAACATTGGCGACGAGGATAAGGAATTTATAAAAATATTGACAGCGTACATAATTACACTAATGTCGGAAGAAAATCCATCATATTATGGTAGAGTTCGTGAGTTCAGCGCTCAAGATAGTGACTGGGTAATTTATAAACGAAGATTGGACAATTATTTCCTAGTAAATGGAATTGCGGATGATGGTAAGAAAAAAGCCATTCTATTAAACGCATTTGATGAAGAGGCGTACAAATTAATGTATAATTTATGCTTGCCAAAATTGCCGGAAGATAAGTCGTACAAAGAATTAGCAGACCTTTTCAACAAATATTTTAAAGTGGCAGAATCCATTTTCGTTGCAAGATCAAAGTTTTTTGCTGCTTTTAAAAATTCGAGTGAAACTGCAAACGAATTGGCAGCAAGAGTGAGAAGTTTAGCATCAAATTGTAGTTTTGAAGAAGCGGTAATCGACATGATGCTGCGGGATCGATTCATTATTGGATTCAATAAAGGAGCAGTGCAGTCCAAGTTGTTCAAGGAAGCGATAACACGGACATTCGCTGAGGTCATCGAAGTAGCAGTTGCTGAAATGGCGGCCGAGGTACCATCCGGAACAGCATCGAATTTCGCATGCGTGAAAATGGAGCCTGGGATCCATCATGTTACATCGAGAAATATGACGGGTCAAATGACATCTACGTCATCAACCAAGGACCAATCGATTCAACGTTCGCCTGGGAAATGTTCTTGTTGTGGAAGAAGTAACCACGATACTGCAAAATGCCGTTTCAGAAGTTATGCGTGTCATATATGCAAAGCTAAAGGACATTTGGCGCCAGTTTGCCCAAATAGGCAGAATAAATCCAAAATGTTGGGAAATAAAGGTAAAATTGTACAAAATTTTCTTGAATCTGAAGATATATTTTCAATTAATACTACTAAACAATTAGTTAATAATCCTTTTATTATTGATATTATTATTGATAATATATCACATCAATTTCATTTAGATACTGGAGCTAGCATTTCCGCTATGTCAGATAATTTTTGGAAAGATAATTTTGCCAATAATTATAAATTGTTACCAGCAAATAAAAGTCTAAATGTATATACCGGTGAGAAAATGCCAGTTCTAGGGATGTGTGAATTTATGATTATTTATAATAACAAGAAAAAATGTTTATGTATTTTTGTTATTAAAAATGGAGGCCCACCTATACTTGGTAGAGATTTCATGAACTTGTTTGGTTTTGCTATTACTCAAGTTAATTTTGCTAATAGTTGTGATAGTATCGAGTCACTGATCAAGAAGTTTGATAAAGTTTTTTCGCCGGGATTAGGTACATTCAATAGAGGTACAGTTACTTTAAAACTTAAAGATGAATCTGTAACACCGAAGTTTATAAAAGCTAGACCGTTACCTTATGGAATGCGCGAAAAGGTAGAAATTGAATTAGACAATTTGGTAAAATTAGGGGTTATTAAACCTGTCGATTATTCACCATGGGCTACACCCATTGTGCCTGTTATTAAGAAATGCGGAGCTATTAGAATTTGCGGAGATTTTAAAATTACTTTAAATCCGTGTTTAGAAATTGATCAATTTCCTTTGCCTAGAATTGATGATTTATTTGCAAAACTACAAGGAGGTGTAATTTTTTCTGAAATCGACTTGTCACAAGCATATGCTCAAATATGTCTTGATGAAAATTCTAAATGTTTCACAACTATATCCACACATAAAGGTCTGTTTCAATATCAAAGGTTGCCGTATGGAGTAGCTTGTGCACCCGCGAAATTCCAAAAAATTATGGAATCCGTAACTCAAGATATTGAAGGGTGTGTATGTTTTTTAGACGATGTTCTTGTATGTGGTAGAAACAATGAAGAGCATTTGCAGCGTTTAACTAAATTGTTTACAAGATTACAAAATGTAGGGTTAAAAGTAAGGCCTGACAAATGTAGTTTTTCAAAATGTCAAATTAGCTACCTCGGTTATATAATTGACAAAGATGGTATTCGTACATCGCCCGAGAAAATTACTGCAATTACAAATGCACCTGAGCCCGAAAATGTCAAACAGTTGCAAGCTGTGTTAGGTATGATAAATTATTATGGAAAATTCATTCCAAATTTGTCTTCAGTATTGCATTCCTTATATGAGTTGTTAAAAAAGGACGTGCAGTGGAAATGGAGTAAAGATTGTAGTATTGCTTTCAGGAAGGTAAAAAATATTTTAGCTTCAACTGATGTTTTAGTTCACTACAACCCAGATTATCCACTCCGTTTAATTACTGATGCGAGTCCTTATGGTCTTGGTAGTGTATTATGTCACATTTTACCTGACGGGCAGGAACGACCAATTGCTTACGCATCGCGTCGATTAACTGCGGCGGAGAAAAGTTATGCGCAAGTGGAAAGAGAAGGTTTGGCTATCGTATTTGCATTATGTAAATTTAATCAGTATTTGTATGGTCGAGAATTTACTCTGGTAAGCGATAATAAGCCACTACTTGCAATTTTCAACCCAAATAAGGGTATTCCACAGTATTCCGCGAATAGATTGCGTCGTTGGGCAGTAATACTATCAAATTATAGATATAAGGTTGAATATGTTAAATCTGAAAAAAATAATGCAGATTGTTTATCTCGACTTCCAAATAACAGCAATGAAAATTGAGAATCAGTTGATGTAAATTATATTCATTTTTTTCCGTTAATGATTTCATCTCAACTAACTTTAAATTAATACAGGAGGCTACTAACGTAGATGTTACTTTAAAATCTGCAATTAATTTTGTCAAAACAAATTGGCCAAAAAGTACAAAACTTGATGTTAAATTTAAACAATATTGTATGATTCGACATGAATTGACAGTCGAAAATAATGTTTTACTATGGAACAATAGAATCATTATACCGGAAAAGCTTCGAGAACGAGTTCTAGCTCAACTGCACTTATCACATTTAGGGGTTGTGAAAATGAAAGGTTTGGCTAGAGCATATTTTTTTTGGCCAGGGATTAACCGCGATCTTGAGCAAATTGCTTTAACTTGTCGAAATTGTGCAGCAAATAAAAATAATCCTCCCAAAACGATTCTACATCCATGGAAATGGCCGAATGAAGTTTTTTCCCGTATTCATATTGATTTCATGGGTCCATTTCTTAATAAATATTTTTTAATAATAGTAGATAGTTATTCTAAATGGGTTGAGGTATTCCCAACGACTACAATTACTACAAGTTTTACCGTATCTGCATTGCATACTACGTTTGCTAGATTTGGGTTACCTAAGGTTATTGTGTCTGATAACGCAAGAAATTTTACTAGTGCCGAATTTACACATTTTATTGAAAAGTATGATATCAAGCATATAACTAGTGCGCCGTTTTACCCACAATCTAATGGTGCTGCTGAGAACGCAGTAAAAAATATTAAAAATGCATTAAAAAATGCATTGGGTCATAATAAAAGTTTAAACATAAATACAGCATTAAATCATTTCCTATTTGACTATAGGAATGCAGAACATATCACTACAGGAGTGTCTCCAGCTTTCCTAATGTTTGGTCGTCATTTAACTACTCGTTTTAGTAATTTGAAACCTGAAGTAAAGCAAGAGATTAAAAATAGAGTTTTACATAAGCAAATGATTCAATCTGCTTATTATGGGGGGAAAGACACCCGGAAATTTAGAATAGGTGAAAAAGTTATAGTAAAGGATTATAGGCAAAATAATAAATCAACTTGGATTTTAGGTATATTAAAAAAAATTATCGGTAAATGTACCTACATCGTCAATATACCGGAATTAAATAGGGAATGGAAACGTCACACCAATCAAATACGTAAAACTAAAGTTCAAAGTGGGGTAATAGATCATGAGATATCTACTGAGTTTGGTGGAACTACGAATTCCGATAATCCTAATGAAGTTGTATCAAAAGAAATTGAAATAGCTAGGCCTAGTAGACCTAAGCGTAATATAAAACCTCCCGATCGTTTAATTTATGAACGATAATGTTGTGTTGTCATTATGTTATTTATAATACACTTAAGTATTAGTTTTAATTATAGCATAATTGTGTCTCATTTAATACTAGATGCAGATGTATCATATTTTTAGATGTAAGTTACTGTATATGCGTACTTAATATCTTGAACTACACTGTATCTTCATTTGGTGGCGGAGAGTGTAATATATTCTAAGTTTTGTACTGTGATATTTGATTTACATTGTATAAGTTGTCATAGCAATGGAAAAGAATGAATAGAGAATATGTAAACATTGTATGAAAAATACTGTCATTAAATAAGTTACAATTTAGCAAGTCTTTGAATATATATATGTGTAAGAATATAACAATTATTATTGATGCTATTATTATTTCTTGGCAATATCAGTGTGTAACCTTACATAGCATTTCACTGGTATTGCGTGCATCTGCGGAAACTACCAGTAACTTTTAGTTAAAATTCAAAGTTTTACGTATTAAAACACTGGTTTTTGAAAGTAATCATGCTGAGTGAACCTATACTGCTGGTGTCTATCTTCCATATATTATTATAATTATTATCTTATTGAACTCAATTGGACGTACCGTGTAGATGGAGACCAATAGACAGGTTTTACATCCCTATATATCAATTGTTTTTTGAATAATTTGAAAAATTGTTGAACTTGATTTTTAATATATGTAGGTTGATATGTTGCATATGTTTTATCCCAATCTCCAATTACACCCCAAGACAAAAATGCTTCTTTCTGTTTAACAATGGTTTCTGACGCAAAAGCTCTAGCTAAAATTCAAAAATCAATAAATACTCATTTGTTTTA
>SMLS01075157.1:0-18717 GCA_004785975.1 Popillia japonica | reverse complement strand
TTATACCTCCATGACACACCTGGTTTTAGAAAACATTTTTACAAAACGAGCTGACAGTAAGAATGTCCAGAAATGTATCAGTCATTAGATTAGAAGTTTAAAAAGATCTACTTACCATGATTTGTTTATTTCTCGGATTGAATATGAAAAATACTTAGGTTTTGTCAAAGTGCGTTTTGATAAATTCTATAGAAGAAGACAGATATATTGCGATAGAATACATTGGAATACATCTAGAATCTTTATGAATTACAGTTGGTAATCGGAAATATGCAGTACAGGTTTCTAGAAGGTAAAGCGATTGGATTATGAGTTTAGTTACTAGAGGGCAAAATAATGCGGTATTTGTTTAGTGTTTACGCAATTAACAGTACGCGAATATGAGTAAAACGTAGATATTATTTTATAATATATCGAATAATGATAATAACTTTTACTACAATAAAATCAATAATCATTTCCTAGGATAATTCATTAAAAACTCGCTGACAGAATTGAGATAATATAGTTAGACTATTTCCCACAAGATCGCGCGGATTGGGAGCTCTTCCTCTTCCTTGATATGTCGGTATTTATTGGAAATCAAAATTGTTTAGTAGGTTTATGTTTAGCAGTTTACTTGTAAGTGGAATGTAAGTAAAAAAAACACATTTTTTTTGTTACAGAATTACTAAAAAAATAGACACCTATTGAGGAACATCAAAGCAAAGGCGATACACCAGAAGTTGCCAGAAGCTTAAAGTGGCGGCATCTAATCGAATACTTGTGGTATCATATTGCATTTGACATATACGAAAAAAATGGATATTTTTGACATGGATGTAGCTGCAGCAGCTTCGTAACGGGTAAAGACCATCACTAACAAGTTCTTGCTATATACAGCATGTATTTGAAATAAAAGTAAAAATATTAAGAATTGTAAGATACAATTACATATGTAGAATATAAATCCAAAAATTTTTGTTCAATTACGACGCGAATGCCAGAATTAAAATCTCCCTTATAAACTGTAATATGTGCCGCTTATTGAATCGAGAATTTTCACCTCTGCCAATCTAACGAAAGAACAGCTGCCGACGTTATGAAAGCTACAAGATAACGCTGATGTGTCAGTTTTTTTAAATAGCTTTGAATGAAGAGTTCAATAATGCACACCTTAAATATCGCCCGTCGCTGCACCTGCCCTCCGCTACATACATACTTATATTCGTTCGAAAATATTCGACAGTGGCGGGACGAATATTTTATAAATATATTTGTAATTTTTTTTTCTCGCGACGGAAGGAATTTACGCAAAATATTTTGAATTTAAGTTTACTAAAATAATATCTTTCCATTTTTCATAGTCTTTACTTTTATTTCAAATACACCCTGTATATTTGTTTAAACACAGTGACGTGACGAATATTTTGTAAATATCTTTGTAATTTTTTTTCTCGCGTCCAGGAAGGAATTTGTGCAAAACATTTTGTCAGTTCTAGCATGAACCTTTCTCTTTACTTAGAGAGGACGCAAGTCGCTTTTAAGCTCGTGGACAGGCGGTGTCAAAGAGAAGAGTTAAATGTTAACTCTAGGAAAACGACAACGGTACCGTTCACCTGGAGAAAAAACCGTCCAAACTCCCGATCTTCGGCTTCAGGACACTAATATCCGCCGCAAAATATCTAAGTGGCGTTTATATGTCAAATGAAGCTACGAGGTCCTTCTGGGTCTGTAGAGGAATCTTCGAAAAAACGTGGGAGCTGACACCTGAAATGGTGCATTGCCACAGGAAGCTGCGCCAACTGACGGAACACCTCGCGCAGTTCTTTCTTCGAGTGCAACCGAAATGATAGGCTTTAAACGAAAAAGGAACACAATGAGTCTTTTCCCCGAGCGGCTATCCGGGGTTTACCCGTCCATGGGACAGAACAAACCTTTGTTTTGCGTATTGTACTATTTGTATTGTGGTCAAATGTGTGACATTAGTGATCGAATTATCGAGTTCTATAATGATAATTATGTCGTATTTTTAATAATTTGTTACCTTACCGCCAAGGGTTGCAGTTTATGTCTGCCATGGGAAGAGAATATCTAGGCCCATTCTTTTCTTGTGAAGAAAATGTGACTTTCCAGATTATTTTTTAATGAATATAGCAATATTGAATCTAGCAGAATTATAATTTGTGTCACGTACACATGCACGTATACATACATCAGTACCGGAAAGCATGCCTTAAGTAAATTAAGTAAGCGATTTCATGAAAATAAACTCACTATTAAATGTATAAAATACAAACACACACAAATTTTATAAATCTTGCTAAATTGCCAAGATTGTCTAATCTAGAGTTTAAGTGGATACGATACGCACCAATTAAGTTCGTACATGTAACAATATTATACGAATTCCCGCAGTACTTAAACATATAGTTACTCCTTTCTCGCATATTGTGTCACGTGATCGAATACCTTAAACCGGACTGAGCTAATTTTGGCGCTTGCTAAAGGCGTCGTGGTGCCTTCGACGACGCCAGTGTTATTTCGTATTTAGAGATTCGTTCTGGACGCTTTTTATGTTTTTTTTTCGTTACCCTTAATACACCATTCCCCGTTTTGTTTTAATTTTATCGCAGTGTAATCTAAAATAAATTTAGTGTGAAAGTGTGTGACAATTTATACAGTGTCGGTTTATTTATACTTTTGTTAAGAGAATTCAAAGGTAAGCTTGTAGTTGTGTATTTTTAAAATTAATTTTTATCGTTGTCCAGTGCAATTTCACGAGAGATTTAAAATTTCCCGCAAGAATAAATTTTTTAATATTCCATTGGAAATGACTTTTCTAACGAGTTGATCTTGATGAAGTTTTTTTTGAACCAACTGTTGATGTATATATAGTTTGGCAGATGATAGATTTGTTTTTTAATAGGTAGAGTTTATAAATACGCACCAACATAATAGATAAAATCAAGGTTATTATCACTGTCGCCTTCATTAACGACCACCAACTGATACATACATATTCTGATTGCTATTTCTATTTATTTTATTTTAGACAATCTGGACTATGATTAAAGTAGACGAGGACGATCCGGTTGGAGGTAAGCTGGTGTTACTCTTTATGTAAACATTGGAGAGAACTGAAACAGAACACATATTGAAACAGGAACGGTTTACGCATACTTTTTCCGCTCGTGAAAAAATGTTAAAAATTTATTTAGGATTATTGCTTATATTGCGAAGTCAAAACTAACAATAAGAAATGCACGATCTTATACGAGTTGAATACGATTAATATTCTGTATTATGGCGCATCATAAAGGAGGAATTACTATAAAAACTATCATAAAAAATTGCAACAACAATCAAAGCAATAAGTTTAAATTAAAAAAAATCTTCATGTATCATATAAAATGGTACAAAATTTTGACAGATTTTGGATATTCTATAGCACCAGCAGCAGTTTTTTTATATCGCTTGACAGTACCGTGAAGTGATCGGTAAATTATTTCGTGCACTATCGAGATCATATTAAACGTTCCAAACTGTTTTAAAAAAATTGTGAATATATTGGAAATAAATATGATGTAGGTACTGAACATAAAAATAAAAAAATAAATCAGTAATTTTTTCAACTTGCGACGAAAAGGTATTTCCAAGTAATAATAAATTGATGGTATAGGTATACAAACCCCGAATCCTTTTGTTTACAATTTATCTGGTAGATATTCGTCTCTAATTACAGTCGTCCAATATTATTTGTCAATATCTTCGTAAGTGTGAGTCGTTTAACATGATCTCGATAGTACACTATGCATTTGATACCTCAAATGGTGTCTCTCTCTTCATTCCTTTGCCTTCGGAAATAGTGTTAACCTACATTACAGGTAACTACACTACCAAATATCTAATTTCTGGTGTAACTAACGGGCAACAACAAAATAAACATAAGAAAGTGTGAATGGTGTAGGTGTAGAGCGATTGCTGTAGATTATGATTTATTTTTATGTAAGTTGCTGTTGAACTATAGGTACTCTATTTGTTAATTCGGAGTAGTAAAATACACGCACAAATTATGTCGGGAATCCCTCCAAACTAAACTGACAGAACATTTTTAAATATTTTAGGATCAACTGTGAATTGTTTAAGTATTTAGCAGGGTTTATCTGCAAAAAATGCAAATTATGACGTTTGAAATGTTCCCGAAGCGGTCAGGTCAGAACGCGTTCAGTCAACGAATCGAAAAGAAACGTCAAATTCATAAATACTATACTGTCATCATCAGACGACACTACCGCTTCAACTACTGTCAAAAATTCTTTATTAACTGATATTTTGCATGAATGAATAGAAAAAGCACAAAACAAATCCGAAATACAATTATATTATGGTTGTAGCGATTATAGGTTACGTTTGATGTTAGCCGTTCCTCAATCATCATATAAACGATATAAACTATACGTTCAGTGAGCAGTTAGGAACTTTTTTTTAAACTTTAGCAGTCAAGTTGTTGACTTGTCACAGCCTTAGTAATAGAAGGATTGGAAGCACGGTGGAAATGCGAATAATCTAAATTTCAAACTTACGCAACTGCGCGTGCGCAGAGTATAACCTTTTCACCAAATGGAGATAAGTTTCGTATAAATAACTGCCGTGTATATTACAGTTTCAAGTAATGGGCCTATCGACATAAATTTAACCTGCTGGTCATTGATCACATACATCAACTAATCATCTAATGATGATATAGTAAAGACGTGTCATTCCAAGCACGTTTTTGACATCTAACGCAAAACGTCAATTTAATATCTCTCTCTAAATATCAATTTGACATCCTTCCTAAAACGTCACTATTATATGACTGATTGTGAGTCAATGACCTACACATGACAATTTAACGTCAAATGAAATTATTTTTTATATACATAGGTTGGTACAACCTTTTTGGTTTTTATTGGAATATTTCAGATTAGTCAAAAAAAACTAACCAATAAATATAATGAATAAAAAGTTATCACAGCAATAATTTAGAAAAATATATGGAAAATACTAAAAAAATATCTTCAAATTAGGATTTTTTGTACTACTTTTTCTATTTTTTTTTATTGAAAATGTGTCAGTACAGTCAGTAAAAAGGTGAATTATTTCACCTATTTCACTGTAAAATAATTGTGTGGGGAATGACATGACGTTTTGTGATTGTGACAAATTGACGTTAGTTTCAGTTATGTCGTAATAATTATTAAAATATAACGTCATATGGACATCAGTGTATACTGCTTGGAATATTTTGACACTTCTACTTGCTTAAACTTATCCAATTTGTCTTGGTAAGTGTCATATCAGTATTGAATTCAAATTATTCCAAATCAGTGGCGGCTTGTCCATAGGGTCATTTGGTCAATGACCTCCCAAAAATTTTGACAATATATAAAGAAATATTAATTATTACGTGTTTTATTAAAATAGGTAATTTCCTCACAAAAGTCGCAAATATACTTAACTTAAAAACTTAAAATTTATCGGCCGTTCCTCGTATTCCAACCTCCTGAACATTGGGCTGGCGGTGCGAATTGACCTCGTCGTATTAAAGCTACGCGGAAATATCCGAAGAACTCCCAGCGCCCGAACCGACCCGAACGTACGAAGTATATAATCTATAGTTTGGATCATAAGTCCACTATTTGAAATCGAATTTAGGTTAATTTCCGATGAAATGTTAGATGGCAGCACAAGTGCGTAGTTGGAAAAGTAGTTTTCGGATTTACCTGTAGTTCCTCTGTTTATAATTTATAAGAGTAAACATGTGTTTTAACCTTGTTTTAACAACCTTCTTTTAGCAAAGTTTGTCGAAAGTGCGAGTGTGTTTATAGCGATTTGTTTGTGATCTTTATTGAATCTACCAGATTTTCATTAGATTTTTTTTTCGTTTGAGTTTAGGTATATTACTTTTCTTTTAATTCGATTTAGTTTAGTGTACATTTAGAAAGAAAATAATAAGCAAAGTAATATCTGCATTTTTTTTCGTCAGTGAATTTGTTCTTATCTCAATGTAATACGTTATTGTAATAAAATAAGAGCATATATACTGTTTGGTAATTATTGTCAACCTTTATGCATACTTTCGCGCATAAAGACATTTAACGTCGATTATTTACTTTAAAAACAAATATATGCGATTTTAACGAATGTGTTATTCAACACTTTTCCACTGCTAAAGAACGAAGAATGGACCTCCAGTTTAAGACTATTTAAAGCGGAATTTAAAGGTAAAATATTTATATTTTTTAAGTATGCCTATTTTTTAAATTTATTTTTGACCTCCCAGTATAATTGACCACGAGCCGCCACTGTTCCAAATAATTCCAATAGTAAACGCGAATTATCAAAAATTTCTATTACAACCCCAAAGAATTCAGAAGTTCTTAACTTTCAACCTTTCTACCGTTAGGTGTAATGCGGGGGTTGAGTTTGTTTTATCTCACTTGTATTTTTCCTCCCATTATTCTCTATCCTATTTCTGATTTCTTTCCATCTTGTTGGCATCTTTGTTTTCAAAATACTTTTTATAAGCGGTGGCTATGGATTGCGTAAATTTGAAAAACGTATGGCTTAGCTTAATATCATCATATCATTTACTTATGTGTCTGTCAAATGTGATTAATTTTAAATGTCAGAATTCTGGTTAGCTGAAATGTTGTATTATCGTTGTATATAAAAAAATAAATATAATAACCACTTATTACATTGAATTAGAAAAATGCTATTTACGTGATTAACTGATTGCGTATATTTTAAAACCGCATGGCTTAACTTAAGACTGTCAGACGACAGTCGAAGTCATTAGGTCAGTGAGAGGTGACAGTCAGTGAGTTGACAACTCGTCAGACCGAATCTGATTCGCTCTGTCAAATGCGATTAATTTTAAAATCAAATGTATTAGCAAATAATAACTATTCTTTGTACGTTTGCCACTACCTTTCTTTCGTTAAACACTTCCAGTATCTCGAAATGTTTTTACCAGATAACGAATGTTATAAAATCCGGCTTCATCGATTATTACTTCTGGATATTTCAACAAAATTATTGTAACAATCATGGTTGACTTCTATACTTCCATTCCCCATTTTCGATATACCTATCCATTGCGAAAGTATGACTCAATAATGAATGCCTTTTGTTTTTGTTGATCAGTAAACACTATTCTATTTCTAATTTAATGTTATAAGTAAACTGCCAACGACAATTCAACATTCAGCTAACCAATCTGACATTTAAAATTAATTACATTTGACAATTTAAAATGATATTAAGCCATATTAAGCTAAGCCATATGTTTTTCAAAGATAAGAACAATAACGGCTAAAATAATCATCAGTTCACAAGTTTCTCCAAAATCGTTGATCACCTGCTTGGTTGAGCCCTACATATGTATATAAGTACATATTGGTCGTATTCAGCCAGCTTACCGGTTATCTACCGGTAACTAACCGGTGTTTTCTTACCGTTACATGAAACTGAATGAAGCTACACAGGTTATCTGTCAAGTGTTTGGTTTGTATACATAACCAAAGTTTCTTGCATCGTTTCACAAGATGGAATTAAATTTATTAAATGAACTAGTCGACGGTGATGACAATATTGTAATAATTGCAAATATTGCGAGCGATTTACTGATACCCATACTATAAAATTATTATATTAAATTATTCAGAAGAAGAGTTTAATAATAAAACAACGTATAAAAACTTAATTATTTTTAACATTTTGCATTTTTAAATATACTTTTTCTACTTCGCACACGTTGTACAGTATTCTATTAAACTCATATACACTATTTCTATATATATACATATACTGTAATCACGTAATTTTGTTGAGTTACGAGGTTATGTTATATCATGTCAAAACAGCGCTCAGTACTCACCGGTGACTAACCGTATTTAAGATATGGTAAGAAAAATGGCGACCGGTGGAGTTCACCGGTGAGTTACCGCAGGCATTCAGTACGCTATTTTGCTCACCGGTGGCTACCGGTAACTTACCGATGAGCTAACTGAACGCGACCATTGTAACCAGCCACTTTCTATTCAACTGAGAGATTGGAAATTCAATAATTCTGAAGGCCCAGTACACATTCAGATTTGAAGGGCTTTTCACTGAGATCAGAGGGTTAATGAAAAACACGGACGATCACGCAATATTAATTAAAAAAATTACAAAAAATTAAAAAAAAATTGTGTAAACAACGCACTCTGGTGGAGTAGATAGAAGTTGGTAGAAAATTTTTGATGGGTAATTACGCCATCTAGTAGTAGTTCCACGATTTTTTAAACATGGATATATTACGTAACCATAACAACCGATGTAAATTGGACAGAAAGTAGCATACAAAAAATTGCACAGATTTATTAATGAATTCTTTCAATTTCAATTGTTAGAATGTATTACTAATATGACGAATACTGATGTAAGTATATGTTTATTTCTCTTAATTTTCCTACAAAAAAATATTGGGATATCAATTCTGTTCAGTTTTTCATACAGAGATAGTAGTGGCATTTGTAAGTTCAGTGAATGGAACTAAAAGCATTTTATTGCCCTCATACTTAAAAAGCCATACTACATATTTCAACACGTGCATTAAGACGTATTATGTTTTGGCTCCAACCGTATTTTATAACAGCATATAAATAAACGTAATGCAATTTCAGAGGGAATAAAAATTAAAGACAAGTCCACTTGTTTTAGTCACGGTAAATCTATCGGAGCAAAACTTTTATATAATAGAAGTACTTCCTTCGTATTCGTAATATATTTTGTCAAGGAAAAATATAGGTGATGTTATACAAAATCGTAAAATGTCACGATTTTAGTGCCAAGATATTAATTTTTCATGCTTATTTACGTTGTATTAAACCGATTAATTCGTGTTGTATTTAAAAAAAAAATGTTTGACGAAGATGATGATGATTATGAACGTAAGTGACAGAAATTTCTGATTCTATTTCTGCTTCAGGTAAATCTTGACAAAGTAATCTTGTAATCGGATAACAAACGAGTTTGCATAAATATTTTTCTGAATTAAGTTAATTTAATCGTTTAAAAAAGTTGTTTAGTCTATTTCTTTCGTGCTACTGACTAAAACAGGAAATCGTGTCAAGTTTAAAGTTTGCAAACATAAGATTGTTTTTTCCTCTTTAATTCGAAATTGTTTTCTCAGAATTGTTCAACTATCCTTCATTCCAAATATTTAACCAATACTTTATTATGGACCTACTTTATGTGTCTAGTAATTAATTATGTCGTTGTTTAGATCTGACTAACGCGAGAAATATTTTTTTCTGCTATCTCACTATTCAACCGAAAATAACTTGAAGGTGGAGACATTTCCAAGATATTTTTATTGGCAACGCAGACACATGTTGTATCCTTGAAAAATTAAAGTTTATTTACACTATCGTATCATTAATTAGAACAAGAACGTATCTAACTAAATATACACGATTGGTCAATATTATTTTTCATTGAGTGCAAGTTTTACTGAATAGTAGCTACAACTTGAAATAAAAAAAATCAGCAAGGCGTGTAGCCAGCTGGACATTCTTCAAAAGATTTTTATTACTAAACAGATTACTACATTCGTGTTATACATGCATTATTTAAATAGGTGCCCGGAGAAATGTCAAAGTGTTATTACGAAATGTTATAATTTACTGTTACAGAGATTGAGTTAAGTTTTCCCTATCGAGATGTCACAATTAAGAGAGGCGTTGATCCAAGAGAAATCTACGAACTTGAATCGGAAATTGGCAGGTAAGTTACATACCTGTAATAGTTTAGGAAAAAGTCCAGCGCCAACAATTTTAACCCGATCATGAAAGTACAAACAACAGTGGAACTTAGTGGAACACTCAACGGAATTTACTAAATAATCTTAACGTAACATATTACATTAGGAAATAAAATGGTACTAACTATGCAACTACTTGCTATCATAATTTTGGAATTGCCAACTCATACCCAGAGTCTAACACCCGACCAAATTATAGTTTCCTTCTTCTTCTTTCTAGGACAGTTTAAAAGGCTTCTGCTTGAACCAAATTGTAACTGTATTTGCCTTGGGCAACTTTATCTTGGAAAATCACGCTTTAGAATTTTCTTTCTGCATTAAATCACCAATTTGTACTAAATCTCTAATTCAGCTGCACAATATTCTTCTTATTTGTCTGTCTGCAACTGTCAACTTATCTCCGATAGCTCGATCAGAATTTCCCTATTCAGGAATAATAGTGTGTATGGTTCAGAGGTGTTTGACGCCAAGGCAAAGTAAAAACATCGTTAATCTTCGATAATGATGCAGAACACACAATGTTTATAAATAAAATGTTTGTTTGATCCAAACCATACAAACAAGTGTTTCGAACTTATTGGTCATGCTCAGTGGATGATTCAGAAGTTTGAATTGAAAAATTCAAAACCCAATGCCCATACTCATATGCAAAGCATAATATGCAAGTTTAGGTATGTCTATTAAGATTTAGTGGTATTATTATGAGCATTTCTGGGTAATTGGTGCTTGTAGTGTTACTGGTGTCGTCAGCATACATAGTTAGCAGTTTTACTGCAAGTCAAATCTATGCACAGTAGGAAGTCGTTTAGGAAAATCACGAACAAAGTAGGCCCTCCAAGGCGTCACATATGCAACCAGATAATTCGCTCAAAAGCTTCAGAAAAGGATACTAAGCTACTCAGGAAGTATTCAAGGTTTAAACGATTTGTTTGTAATATTATGAGTCCTGCAACTGAATTCCGGTCCTTGATTGCTCATTCGGTATTAAAGTGAAACGCTTTTCTGAAACACACGGTGAAACTAGATATTAAGGAGTATATCTTAAAATTATTTTGGATTATACAGGGTGTTCGGAAAACAATCGGCATAATCGCATATATATTTTTTAAATAGAACATTGTGTATATTTTTGCATTTTTTGATGTCACTGACTATTGTCTATACGTACTTATTTTATATTTTTATTTGATGCGCTTGTTTAGTGGAAATTAATATTTTTGTTAAAAAATCGGTATTTACATAGCCCCATTAAAAAAATCAGTACTGCCACAAACGTGATGTTTACGATGAAATAATTGGGAATTCTTTTAGCAAGGCACAGAAGACACTTTGGACAAAATTTCAAGCTGTTGCGGCATACAGGATGTTCAGAATTCATGATCTAATTTCGGAAACTTTGACTAACTTTTTTTAATTTTTGTTAAATTGGACACCCTGTATATTTTTGCATAAGCGGATGCGGATCCTAATTATGAACAATTTTTCCTAATATGTTCCTGTGACTATAATAATAATAATAATAATAATAAATGTCTTTATTGTATAGAAAACAAATAGAGAACAAAAAAAGAAAAATATATATATATAATTACCTATACAACCACATGGCGAGATTCAGTAAATTGTTCATACTGATTTATCTAACCATGACAATAGAAAATAATGGTAATGAGAAAAGAAATGCTTAAAAACTACTTACAAATAGAAATATATAAGGGTATAACACTGAAACTAATTGAACTATTCGGCGATTCACAATTGCTATGTATTATGCTTCATTGAACAGTAAATTAACAAAACATAAATTTGACAAAGAATAGAATCTAGAAGAAACAAAAAAATAGCAAAGCACAACGAGACATCAGAGCATTGCAACATCACCGCCAAGACCAGCACGCAACAGTTCCTTAATCTTAGAGGAAAATAGTTTAAGATTATACTGCTTCAGTTCAGAAGGAATCCGATTATACATCGTATAGATATTATATTGAAATGAACGCCGGAACAAAGCAGTGAAATGCTGTGGGGGTGAAATAAGGCCCCGAAAACGGGTAGTGATGTTGTGTACATCGCATCTGTAAGTTATTTTATTATATAGGTAAGGTGGGGTCCTGCTTAGAATTATCCCGTGATAAAAGGACATAACCTGCACCTCTCTCCTCTGCCGCATATCCAACCAGCCCGCCCAGCCAAGTGCATGTGAAATACGATCATATTTACGTATACCATAAATGTAGCGCAAACAGGAGCGCAAACAGGCTATCTGTAGTCGTTTTTGATAAAAACGCAAAATTTAAAAATGTCTACTAATTCGCATTATTGAAATACATACGTAGATATCAAATGTGCTATGATTGCATAAATGTGAAAATATGAATACTGCCAAGTATGTTAATACTAAGAAAAAGTTGGGTTACCTTCTATAGTGGTATATAAATGAATAGAATATAATAGTGTTTCAGGCTTTGAGTTTATATTGTAAAAGTCGATTTCACGGTATGAATAATTCTAAAGAAGAACTTGTAGATATCTTTGAATTACGTGAAAGCGAAAAAAATTGCTTTCTTGCAAGCAGAATTTATGCTCAAAAATATCCTGACAAAAGACATCCAGATAAAAGATGTTGTTAGAAAGGATCATAGGAACGGGAAGTGTGAAGTATAAAACAACAAATAGATCAAAACTTGTAAGAACTGAGAGCAATGAATTATCGTTATTTTTTGATGGCAACAGAAAATCCCACTGTCAGCCAAAAGAAAATTAGTGAAGAAACAGAAAGCAATGGGACTTCCGTTCAAGGAATTTGGTAAAAAAATCACTTTCATGGATATTAGGAAATTCCTTCAGCCATCGCTTGCGTCTTTGTTTGGATGTATGGAATGTATTTTAAAACTCTATTGTAATATGTATTTCCTTAGTTTGGTTAATGTTTTTCGTTACTTTGATTTTGTTATTAGTTACATATTTTGAATTGTACGATTTTAGCAAAAACGACTAGATATATAATTTATGTAATTAACAAAATTTGTCCATAATTAAGATCTGCATCCGTTTATGTAATAATATACATCTTTCGTCTGAATGACTTCTGTCAGGATAGTTTTGAGCATAATACAACGGTCGTGAATACAAGTTGTTTGTTAAAATAATTCATACCGTGAAATAGACTTAAAATATAAATTCAACGCTTGTTACCCTATTATATTCTATTCACTTACATCACTATAGTAACCCAACTTTTTATTAGTATTAAAATACGTAGCGGTATTTATATTGTCACATTTTATGCAATCATAGCACATTTAACACCTATTGTACAACGTATGTATCTACACAATGCATTTCGTACACATTTTTAAATTTTGCGTTTTTATCAAAAACTACTATAGATAGTCATAGGAACATATTAACAAAAATTGTTGACAATTATGATCGGCATCAGTTTATGCAAAAATATACAGGGCGTCCAATTTAAAAAAAATATAAAAAAGTTACTCAAAGTTTCCGAAATTGGATCATGAATTCTGAACACCCTGTCTGTCGCAACAGCATGAATTTTTGCCTAAAGTATGCATATGTGCCTTGCTAAAAGAATTCCCAACTATTTCATTGTTAAAGAGCGCATTTGTGGCAGTACTGATTTTTTTAATGGCGCTATGTAAATATCGCTTTTTAACAAAAATATTAATTTCCACTTAATAAGCGCATCAAATAAAAAAATAAAACAGGTACGTATAGACAATAGTCAGTGACATCCAAAAATGCAAAAATATACACAATGTTCTATTTAAAAAAAATATATGCGATTATCCCGATTATTTTTCGAACACCCTGTATAATCCAAAATAATTTTCAGACATACTCCTTAATGTCTAGTTTCACAGTGTGTGTCAGAAAAACGTGTCGCTTGAATAGCAAATGAGCAATCAAAGACCGGAGTTCAGTTGCAGGACCTTGTATATTGGTCCATAATTCTTTTTACATGCGTGGTTACACCAACAATCCGTTTGTAGAATGGTTTCTGAACCTCTTCTGAAACTAAATTGCAATGCTCTCGGCTGATGACATCTTTCATGTATCTTGTTTGGATTTAAAATAATCAAAGTTTGTGATTATTTTGCAGAACATTTTACATTCTGCCATTTCGTGATCGCTTCCCTATATTCATCCAGTCACTCTCTGGCATTTTTGTAAAATTCTTTTATACTAAATAAATATTTGAGCAAGGCTCTTCAAAATAGTTCGTTTTTTGTACATAAGTAAATGAGATAATATGACGATAATTTTTTACGAACTAAAATTTTGACATCTTTTGGATTGTTTGCAAAGTATTTCGTTTTTTTTTTTATGAAAATAAGAGAGAGTGACAGATAGTGGATCTTTTTGGCAGTAGCGTGATTCTACACTAATACAATTCTTGCTCTCTACTAGCAAGAAACTGCTTAAAGCGATTTTTGACCTCATTTGAAGTGAAGTTTTTTGCCGATGTTTTTGTTGATATTTCACTAAACTAAGAAATAAAATAATAAAGTATGGACATACTGCTGTCCAAACTTCTTCGTCTTCTTCTATTAATCAATTTCCTCCAACACAACAAATGATACATCGATTCAAATAAAATTATCTGAGGTTATCCCTTCGGAGAATTGAACCCTGTCCTACCAGGACTTGTCACATCGCTTGGTAGTCGGCTTACCACTGTTACTATCAACTAGCTTGGAACATACATATTTCTCCAGCTATAACTAGAATTCAAGAATTAGTTGAAAGAATCATGGAACACTGCGCTGAAGATGCACTGAAATGGATGGGGGAGCACATGTCTGTGCGGACAACTTTCTTATAGTGTCACAATATCCAATGCGGACGAGACTTTTCTGTGTCATGTATTTTTCTCTTTGCATACCTTGAAGTGATTTTTGCCAAGTAATACATACTCAAATCATCGTCTGAAACTGATATAAAAAGACGTAATTCCACTTCTTTTTCCATTTCTACCGACAAATAATAAAAGAAAATTTATCGCTATTACATTTTGAAATTGTAAAAGCAAAACTATGTTTTAATCATTTACGTACAGCAAAATAAATTACGGCTCAATAAATATTGCGTAGTTGAAATAAAATGTTTTAATATAATAGCATGCCTAACCGCTGACCTTTTGCTTATAGCAGCTGTTATAGTGCCATTACAGCAAACATTTATTACGTAATTACGTCGTAAAAACCAAATTTCTTTAATCCTTTAATACATATGTACCAACATCATTAAAAACAAAATATGCTATTTTAATCTATTTTTTAAATATTTTTCCAGGGGAAAATTTGGCACAGTTTACAGATGTAGAGAAAAATCTACTAACCTTGAATTAGCGGCTAAATTCGTAGGGGTACCGAAAAAAGAAGATCGAAGGAATGTGGAACGAGAAGTGGATATAATGAGACAATTACAACATCCTAGATTAATCCAGCTTTACGATGCCTTTGAGAATGGAAAAGTCATGTGTGTCATTTTAGAATTGTAAGTACCCAGTTGCAGTTTGAAGCATTATGTACAGAAATAAAAGAACATTAAACACTGGGAATGAGCACAAACAAAATAGACATACTTCACATTCCAATATTATATCTTAGGAAACTATTTTTTTTTAAATAGATGTCGCTTTTTTTTTCAATATACATACAGATGAGAAAATGTGCTGTTTATTGACGTAATAAATATATTCCTTTTCAGAATCGAAGGCGGCGAATTATTCGAAAGAGTCATCGATGACGATTTCGTCTTAACGGAGAAAGCATGCACGGTCTTCATGCGTCAGATATGTGAAGGCGTCGAATTCATACACAAACAGAACATCTTACATCTGGATATGAAAGTGAGTATGTATTTAGATTGATATGTTGTCATGCACCGCCGGTTCCAGGCACGCACATAAAATAATGCGCAACGTTATGGGACCGTTGTTTATTTTGAGAATATCAGGCGATTTTTCGTTTTTTCCTTTTTTTTTACAGCCAGAGAATATTTTATGTTTGACGAAAACGGGAAATAGGATCAAGATAATCGATTTCGGATTGGCGAGGAAATACGATCCCGGTAAAAAGTTACAAGTCCTGTTTGGTACGCCGGAATTCGTTGCGCCGGAAGTAGTCAATTTTGATCAGATAGGGTTCGGTACGGATATGTGGTCTGTGGGCGTTATATGTTATGTTTTGTGAGTATCCTATTATTATTAATTTCCATTAAATTTGTTGATTTTTTGTTCGTTATTCTTCGGTCTTTTTTAATCAACATTTTTGACGTTTAAGTCAATTTACACATTGTGGTCCAGTCTTTAAAAGTTTTGACAGTTACTCTCATGATCAACCAAAGAATATGTTAATGTCAATGTCTAAAAACGTTGGAACATAACCTTCAATATCTTGATGTTGATGTGATCAGCTGATTGGTAATCGTGGTCACATTTGATATGTGTCCGAAGCAGTCAGAATGGGTCAGAACGCGTTCAGTCAACGAATCGCACAAAAACGTCAAATTTATAAATACTACTGTCATCATCAGACGAAACTACCGCTTCAACTGCTGCCAAAAATTCTTTGTTAACTGATATTTTGCATTAATGAATAGAAAAAGCACAAAACAAGTCCAAATTACAATCATATTATGGTTGTAGCGATTATAAGGTTATGTATGATGTTAGCCGTTCCTCAATCATCATAATAATATAAACCAATATAAACTACGTTCAGTGAGCAGTTAGGAACTTTTTTAGAACTTTAGCAGTCAGGTTGTTGACTTGACACAGCATTAATCATTTGTAAACAATTTTTTCTCAGTTTGAAGTCTGTCAGCTCTCCTGAGATCGTTGTTTCTCATTTTTTCCCTATGGCAGCCTTGCCGTACGTCTTTTTACAGTGCCCATCTACTGAAAAAGTATTATCTGTTAATTTGAATGAAATTAATTATATTTTTTATTGTTGGGTTTTGTTAAGGTTGGCCTGTTTAAATCCTCATCAGTTATAAGCTATTCTTAATTGTTTGTCCATTACGTACTTACTTAAAATGACTTAAAAATGGCATTGTTTTGACGTTTGTGCGTAGACCAACTGACCGGGGGTCCACTATTATACTCAAGGTCAAAATTTTTAATAGTTACAAACTACACGAACCTAATTTGACATTTGTTCTCATAGAATGTTTGACAAACTGCAGCGGGATTCTCATTACTCGACTCGACACGTGTCGAACGATAGTCCTCGTCTCGACAAGCAATTCGATATCGAGAGTACAGCGATTCTCATTGCTTATCGAATACGGTTATTCGTAGCACTATGGTGGTATAGTTCTTTTACGTAGTCTTTAGTGGTCTTTAGTAACTTTCTTGTTGGCACTGTTGTAGTATACTTATTTATCAGTTTAAATTTGCTGCTTAGCGCTTACTTTTAATTAAAAAGAAAACGTGTTGCCTATAGTAGAACAATATATAGTCGCCGAAGAAATGGTAATAACGAAAAGAGACGGTTAATAATCGAAAGATTTTTACGGGAAAGAGCAGATGAATTTGCCCTTTCTGACGGATATTTAGAAATATATTACATATTGAAATTATTTAATTCCTATGGTAATAGAAACATTACTTTTCAAACACAACAACAGGAAATATATTAGGCACAAACATTTTCCAACAATTATAAAATTGTTACTTTAAGAAAAAAAAACTTTCGTCGAGGAAATGTGGAATATAAGTGGCAGTTTTTATTAATATTTAACACATTTTCAGAACAATACATTTCTTTAACAGATGTGCGATTTTATTGTTTTACGACTAGGTATTGAATACCTACTTGGGTGTGATAGAAAATTATTCATACGTTATGTGTTTGCTGGTACGCTTTCATCTCTTTTTAACGCGGTCTGCTATAGTGAACTCGATACTGTCCTTTTCTAAAACGACACCAACTTGGGCATCGAGCAAAACTGACACATTCCGACGATACATATCGAGAACGAAATTGAATGTGAATCGCAAACTCTACGATTTCGACTCGTGTCGAGTCGAGTCGAGCAATGAGAATCCCTATGCTGAACTGGGATTGAACTCTTCATTCGCTACACAAGTTTGAATTTATTTGGAACAATTGTATCGACAATATGACAATAATTGCAATTATCATTCAATCTTTGCTAGATAATAGCAATCATCGTCTTGTCAATCTACTTGAGTGTTCATTATAAAGCTTGTGCGTACAGAAAAAGTTAATTGAACACTGTGCATGTTTGTAGCGTAATGGAAAATTCTCTGTAAATCTGTAGCCATATATATGCTTGCAAATTTACAGATAATTTTACAGGCGCTACAAATATCCGTAGAATCTTCGTTTTAATTAAAAAAAACCCGCGTTTGAATGTTATTTCTGAACTACACCTGCAGTGGCGCTGATGTGTTCCGAAAAATGTAACGTGAGTTGCCGATCTTTCTACCAACGGACTATAAACAAACACTGAATAAACCAGAAAGTCATCACGATTTCCGGAAGTTGAGAATGATGCAGGATGTACCCTCTTGAAAATATGGCCGTCTTTGTTATTGTTGTGCGTTAGAGGTTAGAGTATCAGTCTTTATAATAATTTGTCAGATAATTAAAACCCTTTTTTAAACTTATTTTGAACTTTACGCAATAGCGAAATCTTTACGTAGATAAGCTATTAGTTTTTTGAATATTTTTATTATTTAACTTTCGTGCGGACATCTGTTAAATAGACTTGGAACTTACTTTGCGTATGCGCGTATGATAGAATCATAGAATTTTTTGGGACAAATACAGTGAAATTCGTGTTAAACATATTCAAGTCATGGCGGAGTCTATTCAAGGTCATCTAAATCA
>SMLS01075155.1:0-62466 GCA_004785975.1 Popillia japonica | reverse complement strand
AACTTTCATGGATGCTAAATCGCCCGTTTTCGGGGGGTGGGGCGTCCCATTAGCCAACGCTACCTTTGGCTATTTGCTCTAATATCTCCAAAACTATAAGGCATATAAAAAAAAGTAAGACAAATACACAACTGTTTTATGAGTACTAAAGGATAGCGACAATTTGCCTGTCATAATTCTTGTTTTCTAGAAACAACACCCACACCCCATTTTTTTTAATTAAAAAGTTTTGTTTGCTGAAAAATACACAAAATACAAAACTTTTTTATGGTTTATTTTTCACAAGAATTGAAATTTTATAAAAGTTTATGCTTTATTTAATGAAGGGGGTATTCACAATAGATCAATAGGTCGCAGTGAGGTGAGGTTATAGAGCCTGTACGACCCTTCTTATACAATACAAATGCTTTATTTAATACTCATTTACCCGTTAAAACAAATGACTCAACAAATGAAACAAGTATACTCCATATAAGCCAAGATATGTCAAAACTCTGCAAGAACCAGATTATGACCAGCGTTTAGAGCTTTCCTTTATCATACAAGGTGAAATAGAAACGGACAGAACATTCACTAAAAAGATATTATTTACCGATGAAGCGACATTCACCAAAAATGGTGTAGTTTGTTCGCAAAACTATCGCCGGTGGTGTCAAGAGAATCCACATTTCAGAATGGAGTGTAGAAACCAATATTCACAAAAGAAGCGAAATTTTGAATAGAAAAGTGGTTGGGCCGTAAGGTATTTAGCATTTTTGACTAACTTAGAAAATGAATTTGACAACCTACCTTTTCAAAAAGACGCTTTTTTTTATGGTTTACCTGCACATAGTTCTCGTCCAGTCGTGGAGTATTTAAACCAAGAATTTCCAGAAAAGTTAATTGGAAGGTATTCTACATTTTAATAGCCACCTCGCTTATCTGCCTCAACTAAACTAACTAATAAAAATGAAGATAATGAAATTGGTACCTAATAACAATTTTAATGACAATAATAACATTTATAAGCTTTACGTGTATAATCTCGATTATCAGAATAGGTGGGGCCCTGGACCTCGGTTCCCCCGTAGATAATCCCAAGAAAAGCAAAAACAAATAATCTACACTACATACATAGTTAGTATAATAATGGTAATCTGTATAGAAATGTTGGAAACAAGAAAATTGCTTACACCACGCACAAGGAAGAAATGCAGGTTTCCCACAAATACTGCATAGTATTGTACTTACTAAATCCTTCGGGAAGCAGAATCCGGTACAGGTTTCTCAAACTTCGGTAGCCGATCTTTGATGTATCAATTTTTATATCACGCATACTTACAATAGATTGAAGAACCTCGGCGATGATAAGTGATTATGTGTGAAAGATTCTAACTGAATATTTGTGCTTTTTTACGCTATTATTAAATCGTATCCATAAGCAGTACGTCATCTGAAAATGTCTTAACAAAATTTTTCGATTCTCTAAAACCGTGGACGTTTAGAGGCTGTGCCATTGAAGTTGTCTTCTTAGGAATTGTAAAATATCGCCCTCTTTGTTCGTTGGTACTAAATTGCTCCCTTCTTTAGGACAATGCCCACACCACGAATCCAATAACAAGAAACTTTCAGGGTTAGTATTTGGTACGAAAACGATCTTTAAAATGCTGCGAGGTCAGTTTTCCTGATGCTGTAGGCCTAAAACGTGTTTTTATACGTTTAGTCTAAATTGACCGGTTGTTTCTTTTAACACAAGAAAGAGGGTGGATAATAGTCGTTTATTTAATGAAATTGTTGGCATGATTGTGTAACTATGTGTAATAGATCATACTGATTGCACGACTGCTTCCACTGTTTTTGTTCCAATGGGTGAATTCTGTATAACTTGCGTGTATTTTTCCAGCAAATAAAACTTTTGAATTAAAAAAAAATGGAGGGTGAGGGTTGTTCCTAGGAAACAGGAATTAAGACAGGCAAACTATTGTCTCTATCCTTTAGTACTCATAAAACAGTGAAGTATATATTTCTGTTAACTTGTTTTTGATATGTCTTATAGTTTTGGAGATATTAAAGCAAATAGCGACAGGTAGCGTTTGCTGATAGAACTGTTTCAAAACGAAACCAGGGTCTGACATCAAAACGCTGGTAATAATACGAGAGAATTAGATCCTAAGAGACAGAGGAACAAGTGGCAGCCTATGTACACGTGTAGAAAGGATTTGTTCAGCATTTAAGTCTGACAACCAGAGCGCAAGGCAATATTATCAAGCAAGCTCTAATTTTCAACATGGATTTGCACGTAAACACACAATAATGACCAATCTAATATACCTACATACTTCACCCAATGCAGTTCTAATATTGTGGATATACAGCGTCATTTTTACCGATATTGCTAAGGATTCTTCACTTTTGGTATATGTCGCTGTCTACTACTATTGTTAAAATCCTATATACAAGATGATTGGTTTGTTGTTTCTTGGTACAGAACTTATTCATCACCAGCTTTTGTCAATTTTTATATACAATACCTTTGAACTAGAAGATCTTTACAAATACTTAAAACATTAATTTTTTTAGTTCTCTATTAATTTCTATGTACGTATTTTGTGTTGTTTTCTATTTCTCGTACATTTTTTGTTGAATTGTAGTTCAACTTCGAAAATTGATTGAATCATAATAAATTAAAATTAGTTTTCATTATTGGCGTACCAAACTTTTCGCTTCCTTTTGTAGATGGCTATGTCACTATAGGTCAACTCGAATCTAGATCAAAATATCCAATAAAGGGATTTAATCGAAACAAGCTTAAACAACTTCTAACTTGCCGAAAAATGTTTGTGATAAGCACAAAATTATCATGGACAAATCTGGTTTGTTTGTCAAAAAATGCCTAGGAAGTTGTAACTTATAAGAGTGTAAGAATTGTGTTGTGCTGTGTTAGTGGAACAAGATGGTACGTACATATATATGCCACCACTTTATCATTTTATTCTCGCGAATGATAATTTTCAAACGCAATAGAGAGACTGCCTACTTTCAATTAAGGTTCCAGTTACATATAGATATATATACAACCATACCACAATCATATGGAATGTTAGATACATCTTTATGAGAGAGAGTATGGCGAGTATGCTTAGACGAGCAACGAGCACGATAGCGGTTGACACTTTTAACATGGATGCTAACCAAAAATGTCAAAAAGCATTAGAATAGCAAGAAAATTCGGAATTGCCTGTTCACGAAACACACCAGCTACAGTCTGTCGACAAATACCTACCTGTTTTAAAGCTATGAAAGTGCATTATTAATTAGTGAAGCTTACGTGAGAGAAGTTATTGTTGAAAATTCTATGAATCGATTTAAAGCGACAGGTGGTTGTCTAATAAATAGGTATGTGTTCAAACTTAGCAATTCCGTAGTTTCCAAATATTTTTCCACAAACTTTCTTATGGCGAGTAACGAAGAGAAGAACAATTTAGATAGTGAAGACGAGAACATACCATTGTCAGTTCTGAAATGAAAGTACTCAAATGTTGTAGTAGTTGTTATTTAACGCCAACAACGAGTTTGTCCAACTTTTCATCGGTTAGTTTAAAATGAATTGTTCCTTTACCATTCCTCGTACAATAAGCACCCAACCAAAACGGAAAGTAATTCTGAGAGATGTAGAAGTTACTTGTAGTCCATTGTGTAACTAAATGGCCGAACCGATATCTAGTTCAATAGTTTTTTCTCATCCAAAGAGGGCAGAAACTAATGGGTGGCAATGTAGGCTATTTATTTCTGACATTGAACTCTTTGAAACGCTTCTATTTTATTCAGATCATTTCTGAAATATTAAATAAACATTTCTTTACATTTTTGGGCATATTAATAATAATAAGTCTTGCTTTCACGTCCTCCATGAGTTATATTATTAGGTCTGCGTCTGTAGACCGACTTAAGATGTTGCCTTCGCGCATTTGCCATGGAATTTGGAAAACTACAGTAAACCAAATTTAGAAGAAGAATAACGGGGTTCGAACCCAGTACCGTCAAACTATGAAGCGAGTGCATTAGGCACTGCGCCGGCTTTGGACCACTTTTACCTGAAACAAGAAAATATTCTTGATTCAGGTTAAAGGTTATTTTAAAAGATATTTTAAGAACAACTAGTCCATAAACAATTTCCCATTTTTACTTATGATAGCAATAAAAGAGATCTATTTTTCAACAAGATTATATTTACGATTACTGTTCTATATAAAAAACAACACTACCTAGAAAAACCGATCATAACCCGGTTTTCCATACATGCATACGTATTCAAAAACACCCATCCACATACAACACTATGTACGGCATATATGTACACACAGTCGATTCTTTCTTATATACGGGCACGACCGCTGATGTTTGATAAATAGGCGTATTAAAATAAAATAGAAGGGAACTGGAAACAATGGAACTAAATAAAATTCGAATCACATCCGACTTAAACCAATATATTTCCAGGTTGCGTTCCGTTCTTCTTCTGCCGCATTCGTCCATCCACATACAAAAAGATAAATAATGATGTATTGTTTAGAAGAGGCCCGGGTAAATATAAAAGAGGAGAGACCCCGTTACGCAAGCAGTTTTCGTTCGTTTAGGTTTCGCGTTTCTTTCTCACTACTTTCGTGCGGTTTTCTACCCATCTTCCTCTAGTATATACGGGCATACTTTTTTTATTTATGCGAATGTATTCACAATAGAAAATTTACGATTGGACCCAGAACCGAACCGTATCCACGGTGTGTATTTTATGAATGAAGTATTTTTATCTTTCTATCTCGTTTATAAGACTATATCTTTTCAAATTTGATGGAATATATATGCCTTTCCTGAAGTGTTTGAGGTGCCTAATCGACTGAGTGTAATGTATGGTATATTTGGATTTAGCTTTATTAACCAAGAAAGAAAAACTACTAAACTTTCTTTTTTTACAGATACTCTACACTCTATTGAATTAACACTATAAGAACATCGGTCACTTTAAGAAATTTACGTAAAACTATGAAGAATTTAGTACACTTGCTCTTAACTGCTCCATACAGTTTCAACTTTGTTGTTTATCATAAGAAAAAATGAAGGAGATGAAAGAGGAGTTCTAACTTATGCTAATGCTCTTAAACCTATTCCATAATTTAATTTATTTCAATAGGGTGGAGCCCCAGCTTAAAATTCAGTAGACTTCCGAAGAAAAGTATGTCGAATCTTACATTTATGAGATCCGGCTGAAATTACATTCCAATAAGACCATTGCCAACTATGATTTCCATTTCAAAAGTGCTACTTTGCCCAAAATGCCATGATAACTGAAGTACAGGGTGACTTATGGAAAACTGATGTTTTTAAAATAGATAACATAAAGGCGTTAGTGGTGAGAGGAAGTGGGTGGAGGGTTCATAGACATACGCATGACTTACCGTTTCAGTTACAATGGAGCAGTGGACAATGCAGCACCGCATATTCGCGTACGATACCTTTGCCAAAAATGGCGAATCAGTTATCACAACATTTCAATATCCGCCGCAATGGCGCGGTTCCAAGCCGCAATACAATCCTGAGATGGGTGCAGACGTTGAGGACAACAGGGAATATTGCAAAGAACAAGCCGCCAGGCCCTGCAAAAACAGCGAGAACGCCCAAAAACATCGCCGCAATGAGAGAGGCAATGAACAGGAACCCAAGTCGATCTGCACGGCAACATGTACACGAGTTGGCAGTTAAGCCATGTTTCTGTGAGAAGAAATTTGCGCTTGATAAGCAAAACTTTCGTTGCTGGGCCCCTCAAAATCCCCGCATTTCCCATGACAGGCCTCTTCACTCCTCGCGTGTGACATATGGTGCGCGGTTGCCTCTTTTGCTGTAATTGGACCGTATTTCTTTGAAGAGAATGGCGTAACGGTGACCGTGAATTCGGAGCGTTACGTTCACATGTTAAATGCGTTTTTTTTTTACCTGAACTACGAAGACGACAGATAAATCTGAGAAATGTTTATTTTTAAGAAGATGGTGTCACAGCAGACACTGCAAATGCATCAATGGAAGTTTTGAGGAACATGTTTTCTGGGCGCCTCATTTTTCGCTTCGGTGACGTGCCCCGTGGCCCCCAAGATCGCCAGACTTGTCGTCCTGTGACTTTTTCTTGTGGGGGTACTTGAAAGAAAGTGTTTATGATCACAAACCCCTACTTTAATTACGTTGAAAGATGTTATTACAGAAAAGGTGCATGCGATTCAGCAAGAGCTATTGGCCCGAGTTGTGAATGAATTTTGGCAGAGACTTGAAATCTGTATTCAAGCGGACGGCCGTCACTTGAGTGATAAATGATGTGAATTAGGAAAAATTTGAGACAAATATGTTTACAAAATTTCGTGTAAATAATAATGTAATAAAGTGACACAACAGCATTATCGCAATTCACCAGAATATATTATTTTTATCTTATATGAAAATAATAGCAAAACACGCTACTTTACGTGATGAGTACGATTTATTTTTTAGAGTAGTGTCTTTTACTAATTAAAATTATTCAAAAAATGTTATTAGATTGAATTTATTTATTTGTTATAGGTATATATACAGGGTGTCTCAGCGAGACCGTTCATTAGAAATTTATGGGGTTCTGGCCAAAATATACATTTTAAGATTAAAAATTATATACAATCGATTGTGTTTTCTTCAATTAAAATATTGTTAGATTTCTAGCGCATCCGGCTGTGCCGGAAGTAGTCATCAACTTTGTTATTTTAAATTGAACACCCTGTATATTGTTATATATTTGGATTTCCCTACTTTTAGGCTTCATGAATACCTATGCTTTTTACAATTTAATTTGGGCGTTTTGTAGTTACTTATTCCATTTTTTTCTAAAAAAAATTGCTGTAGCAGACATTTATTCAAGAAATCAACACTCGATTTTCCGAATAACATAATATGCTTAAACAACATGTTGGAGTAGGTTTCGACAACGAGAACGGCTGTCTACATTGTGTGGGTAGTTTTAATTTTTCCAAATTTTGAAGAACCATAATTTAATTTTTTTAAATAGCACCTCCCGTATTTTATTACGAAATTGATAGTATAGGAGATAATTAGGTTTTTGAAAAATGCTGACATAACCCACTGATACTTGTCAAGCGTACGATGGAAAACAAGCGTTCTCAAAGATTTATTGTCGAAGTCTACATAATGTCAACGTCCCACTTCCTAAATACTATTGAACGAAATGATTTTATCGGCAATATTTTTAATGGCGACTTTAGACAATGTATCAAGTTCAAGCAAAACTATATTATACGTTGCAAGAAGTGTTTCTAGTTGTGTTTAATTCATTTGACTCTGTGGTGAACTTTAATCGAAGTAATAGCTGAATGATTGTCTATGATTTTCCATATTATAGATTTTGTGTAACTAACTATAATTTGTGAGCATATACGAGTATGAACCATTTCCGTTCCAACAGGCAGCATACTATTAGGTGTGGAGCGAGAGCACTTTAACAGACATTTAAGAAATCTTAACTGCGTAGTCTCTAATTTATCCACACATTTCAGGCCCTATATCTCTGAAGCATACATATAAAACTGCTGCGAATGATCGATTCTTTGTAAAGGGTGTTTTAATAAGAGCGCAAAATTTGAAGTGCGCGCCATGTTTGAGTCATAATGTCCTATGATTATGACGTCACAGATCGAAAGTTGACAGATGGGAGTTAGTAAACATGGAGCATTACGCGGTAGAACAACGCGTCCTGATTGACAAAAATTATTATCAAAATCGTGAAAGTTTACTTGCCACTATTCGTAAAGTGCGTCCAGTGTTCGGTCGAAATAATGTGCCTAATTCATCTACTGTGAAAGGAATAATCGAAAAATTCGAAAGGACTGGTTCGGTTAGTGATGTAAAACACAAGATACGAGCTCGTAGAGGTCGTTCAGAACAAAACATCACGACAATTCGCGAGAGTGTGATAGAAAGGCCAGAGACGTCAATTCGCCATCCGGTACAAGAATTGGACATTTCAACAGGCACTCTTCAGCGAATTCTCACGAAAGATTTACAGCTGCATGCCTACAAAATCCTACTGACTCAACAACTTCTGGTAGTAGACCATGAACAGCGAACAGAATTCACCAATTGGATCCTTGAGCAACCTGCTAATTTTGCTAACAAAATCATTTTCAGTCATGAGACCCATTTTCTCTTCGATGGCTTCGTTACTAGGCACAACTGTCGCATTTGGGGCTCAGAAAATCTACGAATGATTCATCAGAAAGCAGTGCATCCACAACGGGTCACTGAATGGTGTGCATTATTGTCTGGAGGAATAATTGGACCGTTTTTCTTCGAAAACGAAGATGGTAATGCAGTAACGGTGAATGGCGAACGTTATCGTGCTATGATAACACAGTTTCTTGTGCCTCATTTGGAAGCTATTGATCTTGACGACATGTGGTTTCAGCAGGACGGTGCCACATGTCATACCGCCCGTGAAAAATCGACGATCTTGCAAGAGTTTTCTCCTGGTGTCATTTCCCGATTTGGTGACCAGAATTGGCCTCCACGTTCTTGCGATTTAACGCCTTTAGATTTCTGGCTGTGGGGTTATCTGAAGTCACAGGTTTATGCCAATAAGCCTGCAACCATCGAAGCATTGAAAGCCGAAATTAGACGATGTATCAATGAAATACCACCACATGTATTCAATAACGTTATTGAAAATTTCGTCAAAAGGGTACGCATATGCCAGCAAAGCCGTGGCGGCCATTTACAAGATATTTTGTTTCATACATAAATCCCAAATGTATATTTTCTAAATCAATAAATAATTCAATATAGCTACAGAAAATCATGTTTTATTGAACACTGAAATTTTGCGCTCTTATTGAAACACTCTTTATTTAAAACGGCAAACATGTAGAATGGGGCTCAAAATCTCACCCTGTAGCAATTCTTCACTTGTAGGAACTGACCCAGACACCTGATTATCGACTTTGACCGAAATATTAGCGCCATTATACATATTTTTAGGATATTTATAAATTTTGCGCTGATACCGATGTAGAGTTTTTGCCAAAGCCTTTTAAGATTTACTTTGTCGATTTAAAAAATGTTATACTTATCTTCAACTAAATAAATTTAACATTTCCTCGGATGAATATTTATTCAACAGAATTGAGCACAAATAGCTTTCGTTTGAGACTATTTCTCATGCTTAACCATCTATGATAAAAGGAAGAAGATCTATCAAATATCTGAGACGGCTATTACAACTCGGTAAACTCTTCGGAATGTTTAAATTCGACATGATCCGGAATCAATTTCCAAAGTCGAGCGACGGGAATGTCTGTCCTCTTAGAGTTTCGTCTTTTCCCTTACCTTCCGGACAAACGCGACAGGAACGCGATAGATCAAAAGCACGAACGGATCTTTTGCATACTCCCGTCTGTCGACAAAGCGTGAAACCTTCTCGACCGCTTCCGGTTAGGTAATTCGTATACGTCGTCCTAGTTGGTATTTTAACTTTAAGCTCAACTTTACGCAGCTTTGTTATGTGAGAGGATTACGCGATATATTCCGCAACCGTAAAACAGAAAAATTAATAAACTCGACCGTGTTAAAGGTTTAGTTATTATTCGTGTAAAACACAAACCTTTTAACTTGACGAAACGTGTTTCAATCAGCCGAATAAATGTAGTTTCGAAAGATAATTAAATTTGACATGTTGATGTACACACAAATTAAAAAGCGAGATAAAAAAACTTCATATTGGTATACAATATATGTATGTACCATCAAGCGAAAAACAACCCGCCACCTGTCGGTGATCTCGTCTACAACATTATTAGGACACGTGTGCGTGTATATTGAAAAAAAACTCCCGAAAGCTAAAAAGCAAATTATTAACAAAAAGCGGTAAAAAAGATAAAATTGCTCTCCCAAAAATAGAACGGTAGCAGCCAAAAAGCATCAACAAAGATAAAAGCGCCAGGCCGCTATGCACATAAATTTGGCGTGGGTGACCAAAATAATCAAGTGCTCCTCTCATATAAGAGCAGCGCAGCTTTTGATATTTCACTTCACCGGGTAATTTCGTTTGTTAATTTAGCTTAATTGCTTTTCCAATATATATGTGTATGCACACTATAGCAAGTTGGCTGTAATTTGTAGATGACTTGGATTTAAAACATGAATATTGCATGGGTGAATTATTTTCATTTCGTCGAGTTTGTTGGCGAATCATACAGCAGCAAATATTGCTTGTTTATATGGGGGAAAAAGGAATTGGAATCAGCAGAGGAAATGTATGTAATTAGAAATGCTGTTACATATTATTATGTGTTCCCGCGTAGTATGCATAGTAAGTCCAACATATGTTTTATGTGTCAAAGTTTTTCTTTTCCAGATTTGTGTACCCACGTAAAATAATTCGTTTTGAATTTATATAAGTGGGCCAGATTTTCTGGTAATAAATTTGATTTCAATTAAATGAATTTTCAAATTAATTTCTTCACAAAACTTGTGTGTTTAATACGATTTTGCAAAAATAGCAAGTCAATAAGGTTTACTAAGCTGACCTTGAAAAGTTAAAGGAGAGATTTGAAGGAATTGAAAATTCTAGTGACCATAAAACGTAAAAAATGAACACAGCAAAGAGAATAGCAACGCCACAAACTCTCGCTCTCGCTCTACACCTAATGGTATGCTGCGTGTTGGAACGGAAATGGTTCATATGTGCGCACAAATTACACATTCCAATTTTTGTATTTAGAGCTTAAATATAGAATAAATTGCAGAATATAAGCTTTGGGCATTTGCGAACAGTTCATTGCCAATTTTAAAACTTGTATTCTAAATAATTTAGTGTCTTCTTATTAGATCGGGTTCAATTGTGAGGAGGATAGTGGGCATATAGTCTGCAATCTTTTATGACTTCTATTGAACCTAAAAGTGCTAGGACTTGTCTATAGCATAAGAGCGAACAAGAAGCTTCTTCTCTAAATGTTCTGATTAATGATGAAAATGATTTTAATTATCAAACTGTCACCTACATATGTCTGTGGATTTTTCCTGAAAAAACTTAATTTACCCGATTGTAAGGTTATCTTCTTTATTTTCTGCTAACGTAGAAACTCATCATCACTACATTTACAATATTTAGGGAATTTGGTGATTTAAATAATCTTCTTTGTCCGCAGGCGTAATAATAACTCATGGCCAGCCGATGATGCCCCCTGTAATTGGCGCAAGCTGTTGGAGGATGCTAAGGCATGAATTATTATTATTATTATTATTAATAACATTTACGATAGGATGGTTGTCTTGCTAAAGTCATTTGGCCATGTAAATTCTATTCAGAAGAAAATGTTGGTAACTTTGCGGAAGGTTAGCTTTTAATGGTATACTTGTGTTCATTCCGATTATCAAACTTTGGTTCAAGAACAGCTGTTAAATATATCTATGAGTTTAATTATTAGGAAATTTCATGATGGTATTTGTCGGTCTTCTAATGACAGATTTGTTAATTGAAACGCAAGAAAAATTAGACAGCTGATGCATTTGGAGAGGGTAAGACGTTTAGGGTTTTCTAGTCTTTTGTGCATACGAAGAATTGTCTAGTTATTTATTAGAAGTTTATTTATTGTTATCAGTGCATAGTTTATTTTATTTTTTCAAGATTATATTGTTTTGTTTATTAATGTATTATCTTATGCAAGAGAATGTTATATTTTTTATATAAATATGTTATTTATGTTGTTGAATGTTGGTGAATGTTAAATATTTATTTTTCTTAGAGTTTAACTTTTTTTTATCAGAAGAATTTATTTTTATTTATACACGTAAATACGTGTCTGTGATTTCTATATTTATAGATATATTGCACTGACGAGATCGAACAAGATCGAAGCACGTATTTAGAGTATGTATATTTAGAACCAAAAAAAGCAATGTACTAATTTAAAAGTGCCGCTATAGCCGTTGTTTAGAAATGTAATACTTCCAGGAGGTTCACAGGTGGCGCTCGCGTACGGGTCTAATTTTTTGCGTGGAATGCGTCACTCTTATATGATATAATATGCTCCTTGATATATGTATATATTATCTCTGATTGTGATTGTCGCTTTCGTAGAGGCAGCTTGTTGGTGTATTCCTTGTTCCGAGTTCCTTACCTATTCCAAGGTCGCAATAGCGATAAACCTTAGCTGTTAGCAGTATTAAAGTTATTTAAGGTTAGAATATTTTGTTGTCCCTTTTTCGAAGCAGTTAATTATACCTTTGTTAAGTTATTAGCCGTCATATATCCTTCAGCACATTTTTTTAATTAATTTTTTCTTGATTTGGGAAACATAAATTAAAAACTCACCATATAAATAATTAAAGGTTATAACCACCATAACCACATAACCACTAATACGGCGGTTTGTAAGCTGTGGATAAATTAGATTTCTGTATAGCTATTTGAGTAAAAGGTTTTTATTATAGAGGGCGGTAGTAGTTGTATTAACTATAAATTAAATTAATTTTACGAATATTTGTATTGTTGGTTAAGATTTTTACTGCAACTAGATTAATTAGATAAATGGTGTTAATTATATAAATGTAATAATTCTAATTTTTATTAGGAGATAAATAGACTATTGTGAAGTATTTATTTGGAATAAATTCATTGTGATTTTAAGAGTGGGTGAATGTGCAATTATTATTATTATTATTCAAAGGTCATCCTATGCCTTTGTGAACAATCCCTGTAGAGCTAAGCTGACAGTCCATCCCTGAGGATTTAGTTTATCGCACAGTTTCATTTTTTTTTTGTGACGCTTCACGTCTCTGTGTAGTACATACATATGCATATCAAAGTTAATAACTGCTTTTTCAAACAAATCAATTGAGAATTATTGTTTCCATAGTCCCAGTAAAAAATAATTACCATTAATTGAGGAACCGATTATTGTAGATATAGATATTGTAAATAAAATAACTAAGCATATTAATCTACATCCGGAGGTCACCCGCTTTATTCCATTTGTTTGTTCTGGTCGTATCAAATCGGGCGTAAAATTGCCCACTGACTGTGTATACATTGTGTGCATGTACGCTGGCGTGTTTTTATTTGTCCATATTTACCATTCAAATATTAGTCCGTATGTGTGTCTATTGTTGGATAAAGCGCCGACAAAAGCTTCGTGAAAAACAAGCAAAATAGAAACACAACGTCGAACGTGCTATATTCAAACCTACCTCGTGCATATACGTACATACGTGTATGGCGCAATTGTCGCGATTGCGCCTAAAAAAGTCGTTACTCTCCCTATTTGTATATTCGGATACAACGCTAAAATGATAGACCACATGTATCTATTGTACACGCTAAATTAGATGGCGAGCGGTGGGAGTAAGTCCGCGCAGGATTGGAAATACAGTTTGGTGTTCGCCGTCTAATTTAGCGTTTACAGTACATGAACATTTATCGACACAGATAATCACTATGTTAATGTATATGTCAAAAAGTTAAGTTTAATAGTTTTTTTTAATTAAACAAAAAATATCTGTACTACAGATAAATTTACTAAAAGATATTGAAAACTAGGCACTATTTTCTCTAGACAGTTAACCCTTGACAGCGCATTTATCCGCTCGTACCCTCCAGTGTACGGCCGACCAAATTCACTTTCAGGCTGTCGTAAATTCAGCGTCAGCGGTATCAATGCATACGGAATTAGAAATTCCTCGTAAAAATCGTCGCAATTGTATATTCGAGTGTATAAATAACCGAGGGCTCTGAACGGTTCTTGCACAGAGGCGAAATCCCCAGTTGTAATATTATATGCATATGAGGCTCGAAAACATAACTCCGGGTTGGGTTTCGGTGGCGGGAATCCCTAGGAGCAAATACATAACAAAGATCGAAGGTGGTTTCTGGGATGGAGGAGGCAGAGTGCGGAGATAATAGTGGACGGTGTGAGGGTATGTTAGGAAAACGTACCCGTTTCGGTGTTAGAAGGTGTAAAACAGAGATAGTAGAATTATAAACGACGCGCTTTCCGATCCTATTGTCTTAACGTATATTATTGTTATATTATTGCGATGAAGAATTATATCTAGAAACTTGGAAGGGACTGGGTGACTAAAATGATGATTTTCATTAATTGTTTGCCAATATTCTCTAGCAGAACAAAAACATTATTCGTTACTCATTAATCTCGCACAAAAATAAGATCAGATCAGGATAGTTTTTGAAGAAATAATTGGAGGAAAACAAGTAAAGATTAAACTTAAATTATGCTCCCAATATTGCGGAAATTTGGCATTCCAAAAGATTGAATTCTTCAGTTGTCTCTTCGGATTTTCGACTTAGCTTGAGAATCATTTTTGTTTATCAGATGATTGGATACTAATGCATGCGTTTCGGGAACTGCCATCTAGTGTTAACATTGTAAAAAAAACTTGCATACACTATTGTTAGAGTATCTCTGTTGGTATTGGGGCATATGAATTTTCTGAATGACTTTCCTGTTAAGATTTCGATAATTTGCGCGTGTGGTTTGTCTAATTACTATAGATTTGGAGATTTGCTAATGTATTTTGGCTTCGTAGTGCATAAAAAAGAAAAGCTCTTGGAAACCATGGCCAGTTTAATACAGTATGTGACCAATCCAAAAGATTTTTACATTTGACACGTAAATGAATTTGGAAAATAAACTTCTAAACATTTGTATCTTGACCTGCATCATACTAGCTCAAGAGCTTGATTTTAGAGACAACATACTCCATCGTGCAACATTATTTTTCTAAAACATCATTGTTATAAACGATTTGTTAAGAGCTGTGTTTCCAACATTCAAGTATTTAACTCATACATACATAAACATATATAAGGCAATGAAGCATATCTATTCTGGATAGTGTTAGTGCTAGTTATAAGGTGTTTGGACATATTATAGATAATTTCAAAATGACTATATACAGACTTGACCAAAACAAGACCCTTCCTCCTAATTTATAACAAGTCCCTAGAAAATGAAGAGGCCATATTCATCTAGCTAGAAAAAAGACGTAATCCAAGAGAATTTATAGATTTATAGGTATCTATCCACAATGCTGAAAACTAGAGTTATTACTATTATTATTATTATTATTATTATTATTATTATTATTATTATTATTATTATTATTACTCCGAGTATAGAATGGCAAGAGAATCTGGCGTTCAATCTATGGCATTACTGTCTTATTGTTGATTTCCAGAAAAGTTTTTTGCATTAACGAAAGGATAATTTCAGCTTAGACTTCTTGTAAGTCCCAGTTTTTAAAAAATGTGAAAATCGCCAAAGAATTTTTGTAATGGAATGTTATTGAGTATAAGAAACTGAAGATTTGTCCCAATTTAACCAATTTTGAATCTTTTAGCGTTTTTGAAATCCAAATGATAAACTTTGAATTTGTGATGCCAACACGGTGTACTAGAGATCACAAAGAAGTAATGAAAGAGACAGTTTTTTAAGACTCCTAGAAAGTTTATATCGTTTATCTATTTAGTACAATAGTTTATGAGAAACCAGAGTGAAATAAAACCTCAATATCTCAAAAGGAGAATTGGTATTTATGGCTCCTTATCATCAATATTCTATAGTGTTAACAAACACGTCTTTTCGCCAAGTTTGTATACTATTTTTACCTCAACTTGGAACCCTAAGTTCCTTTCCATAAAATCCGCCATTGCATTTTTAGATTACGTATGTTCAACAGTGGTTCATATCCACTTTAAGAGTAGTGATTAGTACGTTATTCTGTACTCCACAACGTTCTCTCGCCGTTCCATAGTTTTTTTTGGATATCTTTCATTTCCGTTTTAAAGATTTCGTTCTGTTTTGCTATATTCTAATATTTATTCTTCTAAGTCTCGTTCTCCTTTTTTAACAGTTTGAAAATCCTTTTCTAAATTTCTTTTGATCAGTAGTCATCTCTTGACTAGCACATTTCCTCAATTTTAGTTTTCATACCTTAAACACAAAAAATGCCTATAATAGGCGCTCATGGTCTATTGTTGGAGTCACTTTGCTAACGAAAGTATAATGAAATAAGAGCATAAAGCACTGGCATCGAATCACGTGATTTCGTCTTTGACCTAGACTCATCAGCGAAGACGGAAGATGAGTATCTGCTGTGAGCTCTGTTCCGTTCGGTAGTATTCCCGGGATGTGCTGTTTCCGACCTTTAGCCACTAGAGGGCATGACCACATTCAGTGGGGTATTATGGAACGTTAAAGGTGTTAGAGAAGTACTGTCAAAATAGATCTAGCATTCCAAGCTTCGCTGATGAATTAGGGTCAAAGACGAAATCACATTATCCGAGGCCAATGTTTGATCTTGTTTCATTGGACTCTCGTTAGCAAGGTGAGCGCCTATTATAAACATTTTTTGTGTTTATTATTTTTTAGCATCTCGCGACGTTATATTATCATACCTACCTTGTTCTACTCCCAAACTCTTTGTTAGGGTTTGTTGGTAATCTCATTGTCTTTCGGGATTTTTCAAGTAATTCAACCTCTTGGCTGTCGATTTTTTCCTCTTTGTTTCTACTAACTCCTAAATCACAAGTAGTACATCTCAAGAACACAATCTTAAGTAACATTTATTTATAGTCTTAACAGCCTTGAAACTTCCTTGTACCTTCTAACTGTTCAGTTTCCTAATTATGACTAAATTCAGCACATTTGTTGCTATTTTCTGCAATATTGTGCTTATATATTTGTACGTTACACCTTCAACTTATACTGCAACTATATATGCATGTAAGGTACACACGTAGGTATACCTTCGCTAAAAAGATGTTATAAAAGTTGAAAGCGCTTGACGACTTCCACGGCGAATTCGCCCCCAAGCTGCCATCCGCTTTCTACCCCAATACTCCCCATTGGGTAAATCCGAGTTCGAAGAGCCGTAATACGCCCTATGGAAACTGCTTATGACAGCCGCTTCTTAGTGTACACGGCCCAGATTTTCAGATATCCGCCGTCTTTATTCCGCCGCATTTCGTCACCGACCCTCTCTTTCTCACCCCGTAGCTAAGTCATGCCGTTCGCGTCTCGGAGAAAGCGGTTCTTTTGCGACACGATGTTGTAGTGAGGTCTGATGGTGTTACTACGTGCTAGATGCTACATTGGCGTTGGTATTTCCATCGTCTGTCTTAGCTAGAGCACCTTCTCTCTTGTCTACCGTCTATCTCCATCTTCTTAGCACGGTCGCGCTTCAATACGTAATAGGGTGGGAATTATAGTTTGACAAATAATCTCCTATTCAGCAGCAGATTGCAATTTACGTACAAGGCGTGTTATGTAGGATTAGGAAAATGGTTCATTATTGATTGCTATTGAAAATAAGTATAAGCCCTACGCAAAATAAATAAGAGCTTGCGTAATTGGGTTCCTCGAGTTGTATGCATAAAATTATACATAAAGTATGAATGAAACTTGGTGGATTTGTAAACTCGTCCTCCATGTTTTTTTTTAATTTAAACACGTTTATTTGCTGAAAAAATATACACAAGTTATACAGCATTCATCCATATACCGGTCGTTTTGAGTCATAGGATATTTAAAGCGTGGGGGAGGTGAAGGGAGCTATGTCCCCACCAATATTGTAGAGTACACCGTTCATAGACTCATACGCGTCCCCACTTCTTAGGGAACTTTCATACCCCTTACCTCTTCCCGGCTTTATTTATCCTATTTCTCAAAACGACCGGTATATTAAGCAAGTTATAAAGTAACTCAATTAAAAAAAAAACCATGTTGACGAATTACGATCCACAGCCGAGTGATTTGTTAATGAAATTAAACCTACAATTAGCGCTGTTGGCCAAGACAATGTTTACAATGTAGACGAGAGTGGAGAGATACATTCCGGTCGACGATTGTCTCCTATTAGAACAAAAACTGTGGAAGCAGTCGTGCAATCAGTATCATCTATTACATATAGTTACACAATTATGCCAACAATTTTATTAAATAAAGGACTATTATCCACCTTCTTTCTTATGTTAAAAGAAACGACCTGTCAATTTAGACTAAACGTATAAAAACACGTTTAGGGCTACAGCATCAGGAAAACTGACCTCGCAGTATTTAAAAGATTGTTTTACAAATGTTTTCTTACCAAATACTAACCCTAAAAGTTTCTTGTTATTGGATTCGTGGAGTGGGCATTGTCCTAAAGAACGGAGCAATTTAGTACCAACGAACAAAGAGGTCGATATTTTTACAATATCTAAGGAGCCAACTTCAATGGCACAGCCTCTATACGTCTAACGGTTTTAGCATATGAAAAAATTTTGTTAAGACATTTTCAGATGACGTACTGCTTAAGAGATACGATTTAACTCTACATAAAAAAACACAAACATTCAGTTAGAATCTTTCACACATAATCACTTATCATCGCCGAGGTTCTTCAATCTATTTAAGTGTGCGTGGTATAAGAGTGGATACATCAAAGATCGGCCACCGCAGTTTGAGAATCCTGTACGATTCTGCTTCTCGAAGGATTTACAAAGTACATCACTATGTAATATTTGTGGTAAACCTGCATTTTTTCGTTTGTGCGTGATGTAAGCAATTTCTTTGTTTTCAACATTTCTATACAGATTACCATTATTTTATTAACTAAGTAGCATAGATTGTTATTTGTTTTTGCCTTTCTTCGGATTATCTGAGGGGAACCGAGGACCAGGGCCAAACCTATTCGGATAATCGAGACTATATACACGTAAAACTTGTTATTAGGTACCAATTTCATTATATTTATTTTCATTAGTTAGTTTAGTTTAGGCACTATATTTTTATTGTATTCAATATTACTACAAAGGTGTTACCCCACAAGGGTCGTCCACGAGTAGCACGGGTGAAATTTCTCAACAAACTCTCAAAAAAAAAAAAATGCCACTCTCAACGAGGTAAATGCTATGTCCAAATTCAATAATTTATTATAAATAAATTCACAATACACTAACAACAACAATTTATTTCATACACAACTTAATTAAATTGTCATCTAGATTCAAATATAAATATAACAATTTAAATACCTCTCTATAAGTAATTAAATTCTTAAATTTGAGATGAGACAACTAAAGAGACAACTAAAGTCACTTCTATTTGGACTTTAGAGACAACTAATTACTATCGCCCTCTATCAATTTAATACAAACAATAAACATTCTACTTTACCGACCTTCTAAATCCCTGTCACCTGTGTAATATTCCAGGTCATTAACACACCAATTAGAGTAGCTTACACTTTCTATTACTACTTACATTGTTAGTTTTAGCTTTATTATTAAGTTTATTAAAATATATTTATGTATATTCGATTAGTCAAAACAGTATTCACTAGATGAGCTAAATACCGGTACAATTGTAACGGTAATTAAAGCTAAAGGGAAAAAATTCTAACCTTAAATTTCAGAACCTATTACCGCAATCAGATATTACAGCCTTGTGGAAACGGACGGAAATCAGGATAGAGGAATCGTTTGGCCAATCCTAGGGTTTAGCAAATAAAATAAACATTAAAAATCCAATTCAAAATAAGGAAATTTGAGATACAAATCTTATGATACGATTGGCATTGATTGGAAGTCCTTCGTGACGGCTAGAAACATACTGACCTAGTTATTCATTTTTTTCTGGAAAGGTGTTTTTTTCTCATTGGAGGAAATGAAGAATACAAATTTTATAATGACATCTTGAAGAAGAAAAATTATTAATGGACCAATTTTCTTCCTTTTACTTTTTTGTTAGTTTTCTAGTAATGACATTGATAACATTATTAAATTATATGTTTCCAGGCACCTATTTTGGCCGAATAATTTACATTAACTCTAAGTAATATCTGTATTTAGTAATATATGTATTTTTATGACCTTTTTTAATTTATCTGATTATCCAGATAGTTTTTCCACTTTTTAGGTCAATGATAACACTGCAATTCGAACAAAAGTCAAATTTATTCCAAAACCTTTACAATATATACAGGGTGTGCGCGATATACAAAGCATGCTTTTAGGGGATGATAGCTACAACGATTTAGAAACAAAAACATATAATACACCTTGGGTCTATCTGTAAGCGTAAACGAGAAAAAAATTATTTCTCATATCACAAACTTCGACGCATACTGTACAGCGGTAGCCGATCAGTGCAGGATTTACCCGACGATTACAGGCGTGTGTTCTTGAAAATGGGCAACACATCGAGCCTTTCTTGTAATACATTTTCTCCTGTCTCTCAAAAAAGTCCTTTTTAGGACCACCAATTTATCACAAATAAAAGAAAAGAACTCAATTTTGTAGTAGTTTTTACGAAAGAGCTTAAAGCGCCATAACATAATTGCAGTAATTACATTGTTTTCATTCAATGTGTCTTTCCCTCAACTTAAATTTTCATTTACCGATCGGAGGCTGCTATTAAATACGCCCTTTTCACTCTAACTTCAACATAACATTGATTTTATTGTCATAACATTATTAAAAAAAAGCAAAGGTACCTTTGTTTTAAAACGTATGGCCATTGACTTCGTACAATACAAGTTCAAGGTCGTATAAACAGATGATGCTTGGCTTACATGTGCGCTTCTATTCAATACGTGTACAGTATGGTGGAAGAGAAATGACACCACGCTTCAATTTCAAAGTATGAAATAATTCGTTTCCATCGTTGTTTTCAGTTATTTTCAACCCTAAATTTTTGATATGGTTTGTTGGTTATTTAAGAAGCAATATGGCTGAGTTTTCTTGTACAGTTTGACCAAATAAGGTTTTTTAGAAATAATTTTTTTTCTCGTTTACGCTTACAGATAGACCCAAGGTGTATTATATGTTTCTGTTTCTAAATCGTTGCAGCTATCATCCCTTAAAAGCATGCTTTGTATATCGCGGACAACATCTGGTTTTCGTAACAACTTCGTCAGTGGAATAAAATTGACATTTATGTATTTCGTGTCAAATTATTAATAAATAACTAGCCATGCCTATCATAACTCTAAGTATTTAGGACAAACTTAACCTCGATAACACTTTTCTGGTGCGTATTTTTGGTTTTAACTGAATTTTCTTTACTATTCCATAGGTAGTTGTTTAATTTTGAAAATTATTATTTACACCCTGTTTTACTTTTGTAATAAACTTAAGTTACGTAATTAGGACATATGGCCTTATAGAGTGGTTTTTCTTAATAACGAATTTCTGTGCTTTCTAACCTGGTTTAATCTGTCTGTTGCCTGGACTCTTGCTACAATCCGACCGTCCTAGTCACATTGGCCCGAACAACATCTACATAGATCTCCAGAAGGGTTTCCAGCTGGTCTAAAATACTTAATTTTACCTAATTCTTTGTACAAGTATTCTTTTAATGTAAATAAAAATAAAATAGTGCTTATGATGTCTGTATAGAATATATACCTAAATATGTACTTACACGTATGTACTTACTACGTAGGTATACCTATACAATTGATATATTGTTCTTTTGTTTTTAAATTGAGTTATTTATAGCATGTTTAAAATATGTATATGTGTGAATTCTGAATAACTATTTTTCCAGCAAATAAAGATTTTGTATTTAAAAAAAAGTGGGGCGTGGAGGGTGGTTTCTAGAGAACAATAACTATGACAGGCAAACTATCGTGCCTTAACGTTTTTTTTTTATATGCCTTATAGTTTTCGAGACATTAAAGCAAATAGCGAAAGGTAGCCTTGGCTAATGAACCGCCCCACCCTCAAAACTGGGCCATTTAGCATATATGAAAGTTAACGTTGTTCTTACACTGCATCAATCTAGAAACCCACCAAGTTTCATTTAAATCGGTGAGGGACACTTCCCTGTGTTTCCTTATTAGTTGATTTTATTCTAATTCACTAAAAAACAAAAAAAAACATCATTAACCTTTTCCAGGTTCTTCTGCTTCCATTGTTACGGTAACCACATCATAAAAAAACAGTACTTACAATATGAAAATAGAAAATTTTACATTTTCCTAACATTTTAATGCTTTACAACTCTTAATATCGCCGTGCGAGGGCGCAGCGATCGCACAAGGTCTCGCGAAAACATTAATTTCTAACCTTGCGTCGTAGCGCAGCACAACGTCTAGATAGGAGCTGGATTTTCATGTGCGCCGGCCACAAAGGACAGTTTCTTTAGATAAGTTCACTCCGGTCATGAATATGTATGGAGATGTGTTTTACCAACTTCCGTCCTTAATCCCAAAATTATCGCCGTTATACTCCTCGTACCGTATGAGTATTTCATTAGGGCGCTGCTGCTGACTGTCGTTAGTGTAGGGTTGAAAAAAAAAGACGTCTCCACGTCGTTGCACTATATACATATATCTCGTACCACCACCTACTAGTTCTATGTGTACTATTCTCTGGAGCATCACTGAACTCTAACGATCGCATTCATAAATTCGCTCGGGGTATAAAGTTGAAATTCAAACTTTAAAGTAATATTTGAAGTGTTTTGTTTTGCGTGTGTATTATCTTGAGACTTCCAGGACGAAGAAGTTGAAGTTTTAGACAAAATCCTACTACGTATGATCGTTGAAAGAATGTCTCCTTCCATTTTGTAGATCAATCGATCGATATTAAATTAAATCTTATTTTTAAATAAGAAATTCGATATAATTAGAATAGTGCTGGAAATATAGACTACAGATTTCTTCAGGTCGCTTCCTAGATTCTTGTGTGTGGTTGGTTCAGGGTTCTGACTTCGATTCGCATGTCTATTCTCTGCTTGTTGTGTAACAGAGGATTTTTTGCGAAGAGCCTTCCTGGCGAGGAGCAGCACAATTGCGCAAAATCAATGGCGGCCACCAGATATCGAACAACCACGGCAACACTCCAATTAGCATTCTGGTGATCAACACCCGAACACTAGCCCTATTTTCTCTTTTATGATATTAGATATCCGACAGTGAAGGAGATCTACGCAGAAGATTCCAAGCTGCCCAGAAGAACGACAGTTGAGGACCACTAGAAAGACATCCTAGGAGGAAATAAAGCCAGATGAAGAGGATTTCTCTTTTTCTTCTATATTCTTTTAACGTGTTTAATATATCGAGGAGTTGTGCTTGATCTAAGGCTTTTGCCAAATCTACGCGACCCGTAAAAGCAGGCCTTGTGTAATCCATCGCTTTTTAAGTTATCTGATGCACCATGAGTATTGCGTCTATCGTTGACCGATTTTGTCTAAATCCTTACTATTCTCCCTTGTCTAACAAGGAAACACCGGCGGGTGTCCCCCTCCAATTTCGATGAAACTTTACAGATCGAAAGAGTACCTCAAAATAAGAGACACGTTTTTTTTTATCTGCGTATCCGCACGATTTTGGGGTACAGCTCCCTCCAAAGTTTGGACGATTTTTCAATTTTTGCAACTATTTCCGAAACTATAACAGATATTAAATTTTCTTCTTAGCATAATTTGCAGCATATTGCGTGGGCCTAAGGGTGGCATCGTTCGTATTAGCAAAAAGTTACGAACGGAGGACGGGGTACTCCATGCCCCCCATTTTTTTAACATTTTTTCTTTTTCTTATTCATCAAAAGAAGGCCGCTTTTACATAGAATACGATCATATATAACACGTTTAAAAAATTAATAATTGTAAAAATAGAAAAATAATAATAAAGCTTCAAAATTAATAAACTTGTCTATTGATATAAATCAAATGAACTATAACTGATATAATTTTCTTTGCTTAACATAATTTCCAGCATAATATATGGTTCCAAGGTAGATATCTTCACAAAAAGCTAATAACGGGGACAGGGTACTCCATACCCCATGCCAATAGACAAAACTTTGAACATTCTAAATATACAAAAAGAAAAAAAAACGACAGCGATGGTACAACCTCTAGATGTAATATGGTCTTAGACTATGGAAAAATTTTGTTAGAACTTTTTCGGATATAGTAATTCTTATGAACTATGACATAGATTTACATTAGAGAAATAATAGTATTAAGTTGCAATCCCTAACCCATAATCAGTTTTCTTCCCCAAGATTTTTCGACGTATTCAAATACTCGTGGTATAAGAGTGGATACGTTGAGGAAAAACCTGGGCCTTTTAAAAATCCTGTAGAGTTTTGTTTTAATAAAGATGCGCAGTCTACACCCTTGTGTAGTATTTGCAATAAACCAGCCTTTGTGCGGTGTTGATGGTGCAAACAAAATCTGTGTTTTCAACACTTTTCCATAGACTATCACTACTGTAATACTTACATAGCTTAATTACTATATGTATGTATATTAATCTTGTTCGCTATTGCAATACATATATACCAATAATCGCATTACAGTATGTCATGTATTTAAACATTTATAAGCATTACCTACAATGCTTTTCTAATTCTGTTCTATTGTTTCCGAAATGTTATAATCGTTATAAACACATTAGTTATATTCATATTAACTTGAAACGTTGCAAGTACCATGTTCAACACATTTGCAAAATTTACGACCGCCCTTGTGCCAAACTATAGGCACTGACCTACACTGCACGAAAAACGACTTCTAATCATTTGGAATAGTCGTCTTATATACCTATTTATAATGCAAATTACCAATTATATCTGAAGTTACTGAATATTTATGGAACTCACGTATGCGAGCATACGTGCAGCGTATAAGTGCATATCAAATTCATGACAATAGACACATAATTTATTTTGAATTATTATTACTAATTTTAATTTTCTAAATTTATTATACATCACCGTTTTCTATGTAAAAACGATCTTTTTTGATAAATAATGAAAAAATTAATTATTACAAAATGGGGGGTATGGGGTACCCCGTCCCCCGTTATTAGCTTTTTGGGAAGATATTTACCTTGGGACCATGTTTTATGCTAGAAATTATGTTAAGCAAAGAAAATTATATCTGTTATAGTTCATTTGATTTATATCAATAGACAAGTTTATTAATTTTGAAGCTTTATTATTATTTTTCTATTTTTACAATTATTAATTTTCTAAACGTGTTATATATGATCGTATTCTATGTAAAAGCGGCCTTCTTTTGATGAATAAGAAAAAGAAAAAATGTTAAAAAAATGGGGGGTATGGGGTACCCCGTCCTCCGTTCGTAACTTTTTGCGAATACGAACGATGCCACCCTTAGGCCCACGCAATATACTGCAAATTATGCTAAGAAGAAAATTTAATATCTGTTATAGTTTAGGAAATAGTTGCAAAAATTGAAAAATCGTCCAAACTTTGGAGGGGGCTGTACCCCAAAATCGTGCGGATACGCAGATAAAAAAAATACGTGTCTCTTATTTTGAGGTACTCTTTCGATCTGTAAAGTTTCATCGAAATCGGAGGGGGACACCCGCCGGTGTTCCCTTGTAAGTGGAGTTGCAAAAGTTGTGATAGTGTTCTGGTAATAACTTTTGGGCTGTGCTGAGAAGAGTAATTCCTCTGTAATTTCTGTGGTCATTCTTATCGTCTTCTTTAAAGGTTGGTAGCATTGTTCCGTTTTCCATTCTGACGGTAGTCGCCGTCTTTATCATTCTTCATGATTTGTGTTATGCGTTCTTCCCAGTATATGGTCTATTCCTGCTGCCTTGTTTGGTTTCAAATGTTTGAGCGTATCATCTCGTCTCATGATATTGGTCGATCTCTTCTCTATTTCCATGGCTTTTCTTATACCATAGTTGCAGTGGTCATGTGTGTATGTTTAGCTGTAACCATGATACAGTCAAAGTAACAGACTGTACAAACATTTTATGAATAGCTAATACATAAAAGCTTTTTCACAATAAACACAGTTAAAACATCCGTTTTTGTTGGCCCTTTTATAATAAATGTTGGAAGTGATGACCATTTTGCTGCAAACAATGTATTCAATCTAAATTTTCAAAAACATCTCGATATCTTGCTGCAGTGCTGGTATCGTAAAAGAAAATTGGTCCAATAATTCTTCTCCTTGACATTCCCACCCATATTCCTACTTTTAATCGATGTAATGCTGTTTCTACCAGTTGATGTGGATTTTCTGTATACCAAGTTCTATAATTTTCACATATCCTGTCAAATAAAACCATGCCACATCACTATAAAATATTAAATCGAGGAGATCAATATTTGTTCGAACATTAACATCATCATATAATACTCTTCTGTAATATTCGTATCTTTAACCTTAATTATGGATCGTTATGCTGCAACATTAATATACAAAATCTTCTTCATCACGAATCTGTAAGTCTTCGAAACTTTCCATGACGTCATCAAGCATATCGTCGGTGGTGACCATGGTAGGTGGTCTGCTAAGTGCGTCCAGGTGGCACATCTTTGCGCCTGATCTAAATTGTAATTCGTAATCAAATTCGTTTAGCAAGTTGCTCCATTTCGCTATCTGAGGATTTTGTGTCTTCTTCGTGTCTAGATGGATCTCTAGATGGTAGTCAGTATATATATAACAAATTTCAATCCAATCAGCAGACTTTGCAGTCGGTGGGTACACCACACTATAGGGATCAATTCCAACTTTTCGAATGGTACATACTATTATGATAGATTAAATAAAGTGAACACCTCGATAAGTACAGGTTGATATTTTTTTAAAGAACCCAACGCAACACTACATCAATATGGCGCCCAACGTGGGGCCATATCTCATTCCATATAATTTTACATTAAATTTTGAATAGAATAAATATATTAAAATTTGTAGGGATTTACGTTTTTCCCGCAATTTGTTACTGTTCGGAGATATAATAATATAATTTTCTAAAATATCCCCGTCCCAACTACATAATAATTAAGCGCCATAACATATGGCCAAATAAATAACGAAATTGTCGCCATCTATACGTATAATAATTGAAACGTCAAAATTAATATAGATCTCTGTGAACTGACTTGTTTAATATGAAATAGCCATCTATGAATTTAATTAACGAATTGTATAAAATATCATAATAATACTTTCTGCAGGAGTAGTCTTCTTTGACACAACAGTACACCAAATGCAGACGTTGGTCCTCACCTCGTTGTACCAAAATACCACCAACTCCATCAGCGCTGGCATCACAATGTAGTTCTGCATATGCCTTTGGATTGTACAACTGTAAAACAGGTTGGGTACTCAAGAGATTCTTGATTTCTTCAAAGGATTCCTGTTGAGTCGTGTTCCAATTGAACGCTACTCCCTTCTTTAGCAAGTCAGTCATTAGCCTAGCCTTGTGTGCATATTTGTCGATAAACTTCCGAAGAAATCCGCTGAAACCAAGGAATCATCTAAGTTCATGCACATTTTTGGGAGTCGGAAAATCTCGTATGGACTGCGTCTTCTGACTTCTCGGTCTTACTCCTTCTTTACTTAACACAAACTCCAAGTAGACAACCTCCGTTGCGGCAAATTGACATTTCTTTACGTTTAGAGTCAACTTGGCTTTTCGTAATGCCTCAAAAAGGCCTTTCTGCAGCCTTTCCATTTTTTAGTTGCTTGTTTTAGGTGGCTCTTTTGCAGACCACAACAGCGATCAGGTCCAGTAGAAGACATTCTTGCTGCTTCTTTGGTAAGCTTGCCTGCTTCCCCGTTCCCTTCAATCTCTTGGTGGCTTGAGACGTAACGTGGTTATTGAGGCATATCTGTAGGCAATGACGACGTCAAAGTCGCAGCACCTAAACTAATTCTAAGATTTGCTATGCATGTTACATTGGAAAGAAATATTTAAACCCGAACGAATCTAGATTACTACTGAAAATATGTAGATTCAAGAAATGGCCGTGCTTTATGTACATACACTAACAAATCATTGAGACGTCTAGTTTATTTATTGGTGACAACCAACGTGTGAATCAAAACATTTATTTACCAAAGACCTACACTACCGTACAGTTACAACTATAAACATCTCCAGTGTTTAAATTTAGGAATAGATTGCCGTAATAATAGCAATACTGACGCTGTTTCAGAAGTACTTTTTTGCTCATTTACGTGGGTGAATATTTTTACATATTCAGCGTTGGTAATTGCCGAAAAAAAAGCAGAAAACACTACGTTCCGCTAATTATTTTTATACTCTTGTCGTAAAGTCCACCTCGGAGTATACTCCGGAAAAAAGTCATCCGCAAAATACACGCAATTACAAGTCTTAACGCCTAACCTACGCTATATACCGCGAAATTAATTACACCTTAATGAAAAGAATATGTATATTAATTGGTAACGAGTTATCACGCTGAGATATTAGACTTAATCAAAAGAAAAACGGCCGGTATTATACATTCGAAGGTGGTGTATAATGACGAAATAATAGTATTTTCACGGCGTTATCCCGCTGAGAAGAGTCCATATCTGAAAAGCCACCATGTTCCTCAAGAAGTATATAATTACTCTACCTCGCACGTATGCAATTCAAATGAGCTCTCTTCTCTGTTCATTAATGTGGATGGGAGCACGAGGGAAACATTACCTGAATTTCCCGGACTGAACTGCGAGTATGTGGAAGGGTGTAGTTAAATGAAAAATAACCGGGCTGTTATGTAAATGAGCCAAAGTGGCCAAATTCGTACTTAAAAATACTACTTAGCGCTTAGCAGGTGTTATTATGTTAAATTATACGGAGGAGAATATGTTCGAACGTATTCACGTGAGGAATTTTTGTTTTTTTTTTATATGATTTTGGGGAGAATGTGGAAAGAATTTACTACGCCTAAATAAGGGTGATAATATTTCAGGAATTGTACGTCATTTGCTTAATTTATTGTTATTATTATTACTTCAAATTGGTGCTATATATTAAGTCACCCATGACTTATAAATATTATGTGCATATATTAATGTAAATTAATTGTTTAGTTTGAATATATTATAGTGACAAATGTAAGAAATTTGAATATTTAAAATTATAAATTCGTAAAAGTGAGATTAAATAGGTGAGGATGAGGCCAAAATTTGTTAGAATTTCGGTTGACCTTGAAGTGAAAAATCATCTCTGTAGGCCCAACCAACTCAGTAGGGACCCACACAATCACTTTTGTGGTTTTGACGATATCCTTTGCAACACCAGTTCTCACGATTCTGCATTCCCACCATTTGAGTTTCGGTAAAGTCTCCATCAGCCATGTCATCGATTTCTCATTTCCACAGATGAAGTAGGCTGGTTCTCCACAGCTATTATTTAATTGGAGTGCGGTTGGTAGCCTGCACTTCCATGTCTTCCCCATTATTTCTATTTGCAGATTTCTAGAGTGCTCTTCTAACAATTTTTCCTCTGAATAATTATCCACTACCACAGTCATTGCAGTAGCGGTGAAAGCCTGTCCAAAAATTGCCCCAGTTGTGTCGTGATTACTGGACGTACTGGAGTTTACCTTAACAGATTTGTCGTTATCCGACTTGTTCATCTTTATCGGTTCATTCGGCTTTTGGTCTTACCATTTCCTTTTGTCCCTTGATGAGTTACCTCTGATTAAGTAGCAGTGTCTCGGGTACCTGAGCCTTCCTCTGCCCTTGCTGGTGTAGAGGTTACCTTGTCTGAAGGTTCCCCTGTTGTTCTTTTCTTGGGTTCTATGTTTATCTCTTCCATCTTGTTCCTACGAGTATCGGGGAAATGAAGGTTGACGCCTGTGAAGACCTTACACAGGCGCCTGGTCTTTCTAGAGTTTGTGAGTAGTAGCTACTGATCTTCTAGACAGCCAGGCATTCTATTGGCCTGCCCACCTGCCGTAAGATTTCCATCCCATCTACCTGCTAGACATGTCCACGAATAGCAGATGGAGTATGATTTAACAGTAGTGAAACAGACAGCAAGTCTTTCCTCACGACATCACAGCTAGGCTGGGATGTGGTCGTACGTAAGGGTGTTTCCAAATAACTGCAAAAGTTTTTCGAAAGTGATTCGTTGTCCAACATTAATGGGGGTCTTTCATGTAAACCAAACACTTTTGGGCTTGTCCTTGAAAAGTTACACGCTTCCAGAAATGAGAAAAATAATTTATTTCTGGTTTTTTCTTAAAATTGCTGAAAAGTTAAAGAAATTTTTGTGGACATGTTCTACCAATAAGTAAGCTACCTATGAATATTATAACAGATGAAACCGTCCTAAAGTCGTTATACTTTGCGTATGTTCTAAGTAAACTTATATGCTTCTTTGATTTGGAACCCCTGGTATGCTTGTGACTGTCTAAGACTAGATACTATTCATCGCAAATTTCTAAAATTCCTGTCTTATAAAATGGATGGAACTTACCCTGAGAGCGGAATACCTCAGGACGAATTGCTGTCGACACATGGTATGTTAGCATTGGGCAGAAGAAGGGAGGAAATGTACAAGAAATTTCTATTTAAATTAGTTCAGAACAACATAGACTGCTCTTTCTTACTTGAACGCCTGAATTTCTTTGTACCGAGGTTGAATTCGAGATACGATAGTTCGATTAGTTAGATTCCTAGTTCCATTTGCGAGGACAGATGTCATGAAAACGGCGCCGATCTACACACTATCTTGGATTGGTAATAGGCTTGAAGATAATGTCTTTTACTGGATCTGATTTATTATAATTCATTGTCATTTTTTTTCTTACATATTTGATAGTAGCTATTGTTTAATGTATCTTGCCAATGCTGTTTGTTGTTTTTTTTTGTCACACATGATGTATATACTTTGTATGTTTTGTAAATATTATCCTGTAATTGGGCCATGCCTGTTGGATAATAAATTGTCTATTATTATTATTATTATTGATTTTTCAGCCACCTCGTACAAGATATTGTATTTAATTTTTTTATTAAGAAACTATTGCTTATACGAAAAATTGCAAAGGTTAAAAAAGTTTAGCACTAAATCATTCTTTACAACAGATATTTTTATATCAAGAAATTTTATTTCTTAAAAAGTTCTGGTAAACAAAGGGAACAGGGGTTGCCTCCTTTAAAAGATCACAACAGAATTAAAAAAATATTGATAGGTAACTTAATTATTGGTAGAATACGCATACAAAGAGCCATTTCTTCAACTCTTCAGCAATTTTAAGAAGATACCCAAAACAACTTTTTTTCCTGATTTTTGGAAGCGTGTAACTTTTTAAGGGCATTCCTAAGAGCCTTTGTTCACATGAGAAGGCCCCTTTAATTTTTGACAGCGAATCACTCCCTAAAAACTTTCGCAGTTATTTGGAACAGGACAGAAAAAATAAAATTTCAATGTTTGGCACAAAGTCGCAATTGTATTGTTCCGTTACTTTGGATTACTCTGTCAACAAATTTTTTGTTCTAATTTTTGCGTTTTGTGTACGAAGCGAATACGACAAGTGTGGAAAAGAATTAAAAGGAAAAGAAGAAACGTCAGATATAGCCGACACAGTGCTGGAAGCAGAAAGTATGTATATTATTGCCAAAAAAATGTAAACTGATGTATGTGACGGAATACCAGTCCTTGAAACAGTTGAAACCTAATACAACCCTCAGGAACTACACTTACGACCACACCATAGTGCCAAAGTAACATTGTGGTGTGGCTTTTAGTTCTAGTGTGTTTGGTTGGTATTTTCTTGAAGAAAATAGTAAGATTGTAGTAGTCGGTAGAACTCAGTTACTTTCTAGACAGATTAAGGAGAATCCTAAAGCTGTCCGCTCTGGCGGTACTCAGAAGTTGGTCTACACTCAAGCATAATGGTTGCGATTCTATGGGAATAATGCTCGCACAAGCGAACGCCATCCTGACACCACTGCCCGCACTAGTTCACCACCCCCTTGTCATCGTTTGACCTGTCACCGTTGGAATCGCTCTCCATGACCTCCTACCTCGTCCATTGCCCCCAAAAAAGAGAGTGGCAACTATCGTCCAAGCGTAGGAAACGAAGTCTGGTGGTGAGGTACAATCAGCCACGTCGGTAAATTGAGTGTGCACTACAAGGACGGCCAAGCCGATACCCTAGCCTAGATGCTAACTGTGACATTTTTTATCCGGAGAACTCAGGATTCAGTGGTCGCAGCAGCTGCAGTGGCACCGTAGGGTACCCCTGCCATCGCAAAGTTTTAGAATGAAAACGGTCAACGGTCGAACTAATCCTCGGCAAAACGATCTCTACTACTAAGATGCTCTCGCCAAGCTCTTTACCCTACCCGGTTGTCAGGTAGAGATGGCGTAGTGCAACTGCAAAGTTCTCAGGGTAAGTAGCGTAGGATTCCGCACGTTTCCCACTGTGTACCGATGGTTGAGCAGCCGGATTAGGTTCTCCCCCTATAATCTCATTTTTCTCCTCCCACATCCTCCAGAGCTTTATGGATAAATGCCATAGGCTGAATGTTTACCTATTGTGACTGTCTACAGCAAAAACTAAGCGAACTGTTTAATAATTTTGCAAAATGTGTGGTTCATTTATTTGCGTGGTGGTGTTGAGTGGTCACTACGGTCGCCACAGCTCCTCTGCGGGTAGTTCAAGTCCAAGGTATACCAATATTGTCCTCAGAATTTAGAAGCCCTTTTAAGTCATTAAGAAAATGATACCTCAAGAAGTTGAAGCAATCATTACTGACTCGGAAAATAATGAACAACTTCAGAGAACGCCTCAAGCAGTGAAGGCGGTCATTGAAGTACCTCTTCTTCTTTTCTTCTTCTTCTCTTATCCTTATAGCTTTTCAGGTGTCGGATGAGGGTTCCGTTTCTTCTACCCACTTTTTCCATTCTTTTCTGTCTCTTGCCATTGCTTTCATTTCTTCGAAGTTCTTTCCCTTTCCTTCTCCCATTTCACTTTTCTGATCAACCCATCTTCTCCTAGGCCTTCCTCTCTTTCACCTTTTCTATTTCCTTTGTCCAGATATTTATTAGTTTTTGTGTTTTCTTTCTGGAATTTCCTATCAGGACGACATCATCTGCATATAACAAGCTACTCACTTTTACCGGTTCTAGTTTGTTGTATCCAATTATTGTGTTGAGCTGTTCAGTGTGTGTTTTTATTCGTTTAACTATTCTGTCCATCATTACCACGAATAGGAGTGGGCACAAACTGTCTCCTTGTTTTATTCCCTTCTTCATTTGGAATTCTTCCGATTTTTGCCCCGCGACCTGTATCCTAAACCTTACTGTTTCATATGTACTTCTGATGGCATCTAGCAGGTTTTTAGGGATTTTAATTTTTTTAAAGCTTCCCATATCTCTGTTCTGTCTATAGAATCAAATGCTGCTTTCAGATCGATAAAAACTAGAAACAGTTCTTTTCTTCCTTCGAATTTTCTTTCTATTTTATTTTTTATGATATATTATATTGGAGTATAGTATTGTTTAAACCACACTAATATTGCGCATTCCTAATCAGGATTATGCGTGAATAAAAGTGCCCTCTCTTACTTGGTTTCATTTTTCTTAGCTACCCTAATAGGAGAGTTCTTTCTATGGACCCTGTATATCAATCATCTTAACTTCATTCATATCAAATGGGTAGAATTACAGAAATTCCTGTCAAATTGTAAGTTCAAGGACTTCTTTACGATATAAAAAAGACAGGTGTAATTATTTGAATTAAGTTCGTGTATGTTGAGCCTTATAATGTGGGCACATATAGAGTTTCTTATTAGGTTACACATACATTTTATCAAATAGAAACATCGGTTGCATTACTGATGCAAATCGCGACGCTAACACGAGAGATTCATGTTTGTTGGCGTTGAGCTGATTATGGCGTGCGGTCCGCTGTCCTTTTAGCGAGTACACGATTTAACACTATCAAATAGTGTTCAACAAATCCGCGTCGCCCAGGATTAGAGTGGTAACGCCGACATGTATGACGTAATGCGGCGTGCTCTAACGCTATACATGTAATTGCTTGCGACGAACGATCAATTACGAATTGTTCGAATGTGGGTAAACTTACACGACCATAGAGTTTATTGCAGAAACTATTCGATAACCAAGATATCGTGCTGTAACTTTCTGCGTACTCGTAACAATCAATTCAAGAACACTATCGCCGTATGATGTATATCTAACGTCATTTTTAGCCCTTCATTAAAGATAGTAAATAATTTAATTAGGGTTCTAACACGACGGCTGGATAATAACTGTCCTGGAAGTACGACCCCTGTGGGTCTCATTCTAGCATCGGATTGAACGGAAACTGGGAATGCTACGGGGGAAAGTGGTGCGAGATACGAAGATGGATGTTATGTACGGTGATGTAACGGGTAGTAGGTCCTAACCGAAAGACCGAAGGTTCTCCTTTTCACCGAGTCTCCATTGGCACCGTTGGGTAACATATATGCTCCGGTCCTCTCTAACAATGGAAGTGCGAAGTTTGCGAAACCTTAATGAGCCGGAATATAATTATCATTAGCTGCGAAGTACCGTGAAAAAAGGTACTGGCTGACCGTAACCCCAGTTCTTTTTTAGCTTACCTAAAAACCTATACGGAAAGGTTTAATCAATTTTACATCTAAATCGGTTCTTCCAAATGCTAAATAGTTATATCTAGAAATTCATACAGAATTTGAATTAATGCCAATGGTTTTGTAAATGTGAATCTATTTTATGTGTGATTAAATTAGTTAGAAATAAGTTTGTGCTATTGAAACATTTGTAAAATTATGCATTTCTTGGAACGAAAAATTGTGCAGAAAGGGGTGGTTAGTAAACCAAATAACTTCAAAAAGCGTTAATCAAGGTATCTCTGATTGATCTACAAGACAATTGGTTATTTCAAATAGATGCTTAAGTATAAGGGTCAATTAACTAAATTTAAATTCTATCTATTTTCAGTGCAAAGACAAAATATACGTATAAAAATTTTTGGAACTGCAATGGATTCTCCATTATCTGCTGTAATAGCAAATATAGTAATGGAGGATCTTGAGGAAGATGATGTAGGTGATTGCATATGTTGCATACCGGTAGAATTAAACATGTTGTACACACATTTAATTCCTATCATGATAGATTAAAATTGACGGTAGAAAAAGAAAATCATCGAACATAAAAACAAATTGGTACATAAAAAATACTAGTAGTAACAGACAACTAAGGTTAAAACAGATAAAATAATGTCGTAAATAAATTAGAATGCAAAGACCGAGATAAATGTTAGTAGGTCAAACTAGACAATATTTAAAAAAAACGACTTTATAATCATTAATACAGTGTAACGCATAACATAACTGCAGAAACTGCTTTGTCTAAGCATTCTAAAAAATTACGACATAACTTTGATTTTGAAAACGTTAAGATTTAAAAAAAAATAGTTATAAAAAGAGATTAACATATGAAATGATTTACATTAAAAAAGAAAATAACGTGGTCAATTTTAGAATAGATATTGAAAATTTATGTATTTTTTATAATATTTAATCACCTAATTACGCCTAAATTTTATCAAATTCAACTTATGACTAGGTTTTGTCCCTAGTCCCTGAACAGAATTGTTAGAGCTACATTGATATAAGGATCACTATTATAATGATTATAAAATTACATTTCAGAAATATCTTAAATTGTCCACGATATTATAAACATATATCACTGAATCTTTTGTCTGTAGATAATTTTGTTGATAGGGATGGCTAGTTGTTTATTAATTGACAGGAATTAAATGTCAATTTTAGTCCACTGAAGAAGACGAAAACGTAATAAATTGTAAGGGTTTTGAAATAAATTTAATCTTTAATCGAATTATATATAGTGATTTAGTTGACCGAGAAGTGGAAAAAAAATCAGGAAAATAAGATAAGTACATAAGAGGTCTTAAGAATACATATTACACCAATTTTACATAGTGATAATGGAAGGAGCTTGGTAACTAGTTTAATAAAATCATCTTTCAAAGTTGTAAATGTTCCTTGCCATCATTTACAAAGTCAAGGGAGGGTTCAAAGGTCAAATTAAAATGACAAAAATATGCAAAAAACGTAGCAATAATCACTAAATTTTAACCCCTGTAACAGATACAAAAATGGCAGAAGTTGTTCAACTACTAAGAGTTGTAAATAATAAATAATTTATGAAAATGGTAAGTTTGTAAAAATTTTAAAAATTATCGTAGTTGTAGAAATTGGAAAGTTATAAAGATGATAATATATGTATTTCTGAAAATGTGAAAATGGTTAAGAAATTACCACAACATATCCTCGAAAAAGTTTTAAAGTTATAAGAATTGCAAGAATTGTTAAAAGTTGGTAAAACTAAATAATATAATATATTATAGCCTCTAAGAAATTGTAGAAATTGTAAAAATGGTGTATGTATATTGCAGTAATAGCAGAAATTATACAAAGTAGTATAATTGGCGTTTGTAAAAATTCTAGAATAGTTCAAAAATTGCAAAATAACTTCTGAAAAATGTTAATGCTGTAAAAGGTTTAGAAGTAAAAATTGCAAACATTTCTAAACACTGGCAAAGTTAACCTCTTCAAACACATTGGCAGATATGTATGTGGACATTTTATAAATTGGGATGTTTACCACGAAAAAAAAATGGTTCTTAACTGTTTGTATATTTCAATGACAAGTGCTTGAGTAGGTAATAGTTTTGAAAGCCTTAGTTGCTACAACAATAATGGAACTCTGTGGAAATGATAGGAAACGGAAAAAACCTCATAAGAAAATATCCAAAGAACGGAGAAAGCTTGGAATAAAATTCTAGAGAGACTGGGGCACTATCCCAAAGAAATGGATTTCAAGAAACCTTCAATTTTCCATGAAAAAAATCTGCACAAATTGGCTCAAACGGATCATAACGTGTTGATAGATGCTATTCAGCATGAAAGCACACGTTTAAATATTCAATGTTGCAAATGGAAGACAGAAACGTTCCCTAATTGGAGAAACGTAGATTTGTGAATTGCGTCTCAACGAAAACAACATAAAACACAGTCAACGGCTTGTATTGTCTCGCAAAGTCGAGCTGCCGAAACGTACTCAAAGCTTCAAATAAAAAATTAAAACCAAACATCCGCACAAACTGTAATAATTGATGTTATTAAGGTATTAAGAATATACGGGTGACCTTGAAAAATCAGCAATATTTGTCTAAATGCAGGATAAACAAAGAAATAGATCGACTTTAACTGCATTTTGCGCCTTTAAATTTGAAGATTTTGATATGTTGCAAAGAACTTTCTTTTCTCATTTTCCATTACACATTTATATGTACATTTAAAGGTAACCCTGTATAATACACCACATGAAAGAAACACACGTAGAATACATATGTATATCTTGATTTTATCTTATAAAACACCAGTGAAAATAATATGGATAATTAAGCAATTCGTTACGATTATAGTACAGCCTTTAGATCCAGAAGAGTTATACGTTATACATTTATACTTTTAATGCAGCTATTTACTTCTGAATTTATCAAATGTAACAAACATAATCTAATATAGACCGCACAGGGTACACGTGTCGTTTGCATTTAATTAAACTTTATTGAAATTAATAAACCCAGCTGGCCATTGTACATACGTTACCGAATTGTGAGATTTGATTTAATTATGTTTGCTTTAGCTATTCGAATATCCATAGTGTATATGCACAGGCCAGAGCCATTGTTGATAGTTTGACAGTAAAGCAATGTTTATTCGCACTAGATTTTGCATTACTAATATACTTAGTAGGTTTATAGTAGATATGTACATGACTAACAATAAGATACGATTATTATGATACTGTAACCAGTTAAATGAACTCTGCTTTTGTGCGAGCAAAAATTGGAAATTAGAAAAATTTTACAAAAAAATTGTTTTATAAATATGTAGTTGTGTGGTTTAGTTACAAGCAAATCTAATAATAAATTTGGTTGATATATTAAGTTAACTAAAAATCTTATAAATTTATGTTACAATATTCATATCTTTAATTTTGCGGCGCTTTGCGTGATGTTTCGCTGATTTATGACGTTCTACCTATTATATACAAAATATCTCATTTATTAATCTTGAATAAAATCTTGAGTACACGTCACGCTATGTAAAATCCATTCTTAAATAAATTTTTCATACAGTTCCATGTGATATCTCTTAATGTTAACTCGAAAGTTTTAAATCTGAATTCATGCTACTGGAATAATAAACTAAGATTTCAGAAGTATAGTGCGAGTGATAAACTATAATTATTGATAATTCAAAAATCTAGTTACCCATGCAAAACAAATTGTTGTTTAAAATAGTCCATTACTTTATCTGTCAACTGCAGTTTAGTTTGGGCAATTCAGTTGAATAGCGTCTGAGAAATAGTCCATAGAATAAGCTTCTGCTATCGAAAAAATTGGCACTATCAAGAGAGAACTTTCGGATAATGATTTACTATGATTTCAAGAAAGGTTTGAGTGCGTATGAGTGTGAGGAAAGTTTAAAACCGGCCTTTAGGGATCTCGCACCATGATTGGCTACTGTTTATAGATGATACAAAGAACTTGTACGAGGTTGCAAGTTGGTGGTACACAGAAATGGAGCCGCCCCTCCTGTAACTGTTCTTAACCCCGAAAACATTGCTGCGGTGGAAGAGGACAACCACTACCACTACACAACCTATGCAATGATAGAGCCCAATCTGACGATTTGATGTAAGTGAGATCAATATTGCACGATCACTTACAGTTGAAAAACGGTTTGTACCCCATCAGACAGATTTACAAAAACCAGAACGTGTTAGAATTTGTCAATAAACTCTAGATATGTTGAATGCTGGATACTTGAAGACGAGGAAACTCCTACCATGGTGACAAACGAACGAGCAATGAAAAAAGTTATGTACCTAGTATTCTCTAGAAGTGCGGGTTTAGTGGCCCTAATGAAGATCAGAATATAATTACCGCTAAATGGTATGTTGAAAATTGTTTGCCTACCATGTTCAGTAAAGTGCCAAGAAAGGGAATCATGTTACATCATGATAACGCGTCATCCCCCACAACAGGGGTAGCTGTTCAGTATTTAACAAAAAACAAAATCAAAATTATAGAATCACCGGATTTGGCTATGTGTGACTTCTGGCTATTTTTTGAGATGAAAAAGGTTCCAGTCAGAGGAAGAGATGCACACCGTCGTTAAGTGATTTTTTGATAGTATCCCTAAAGACAGCTGTTTGAACGCTGCTGACAGCTGGTTGACGCTTTGAAACTATGGAACGAGAGAATGGTTAAGTGCATTATTGTAAATAGCAATTACTTTGAACTCTCGTATATGATTTTGTAGGTTGTAATTATAAAAATATATCTGATTAATGTTACGTCAGATATCAGCACCACCAACTTAGTAATGTGGTCTGCATTTAAAAACTCCATTCCTCCGTCATTGTATCATTTTTGGAGGTTGAACTGAATAAAGGTTGAACTACGTTCTTACTCTTCTACTGTGGCATTAAGTCAGTCTACAATCTATGCAATGAATGTGTTTAGCAGGATTTAAAGGTTTGCATTATGAAAACCATCTTCTTAACTCCCAAACGTGAGGAAAAATTGCCAAAAATTTCGAATGATAGGTGTAGAAGTTTGGAGGTGAAGAGAAACAGATGGTTCTTTTCCTCCATCATTTTCAACGTCACGTAATTGGTATCCATTCTTGTGAAGACAGTAGACAGTATTCTGATCGTTCAATTTAGTTATGAAGATGATGTTGAGTGTTCAAAGAACTAATTGAACACTGCAGCGCTATGTTAAGATAGATGTCAATATCTACATCAACACGCTTGTTAGCAAGAGATACTAATGAACTAAAGTTTGCAGGTGTTGTACCAGAAGTACCCATGACCCATATGGCAAAGTGTTCGTCAGAACTGCTTGCGCACAGTGCGGCCAAATGCCCTTCTGTGCGTCCAAAAGTCGAAAAAAAAAGTTTTAAGTTGGGGTTTTTCGTCATTGGGTTGGCTGAACGAATGTCCTAGGAAATGAGAAATTTTCATGGTAAGGTCCCTTGCATCGAATGCCATTCATAATTTCAGCTTGAGTGAGACCTTTACCCGAGCTGCATAGTACCGTAGGAAAGATCGGCTAGCAGACGCTTTCGATAAACATGTGTCAAAGTTTTTGTGATCAAGCAAATCGACGCAAGAAAATTCATTCTACAGCTGAAGGTAGGTAGGTACAATAAGTAAACTTAAAATCTTAACGTAAATTTCTAAATAGTAAGTTGTTAGAAAGGATATAGGTATAAGGACTATTGTTTGTTTATTTTTCAAACAAAACGGATATGATTGAGTGAAATCTTTTTCATCTTGCTAAATCCTGCTCTCTAAGCTATTGGAGATAGTAAGTAAAAGTAAGTGTCAACTTTACATTGTTGTTGGTGCTTTGACTTTTTACTACATTTATCATACAAATTAGACAACAAAAAATGGCAGGCTTGTACAGATGAAGAAAAAGCATCTTAAAAAGAATAAAGAAAATATGCAACCAGCTTTTAAAAAAGAATTGAGTTTGATTATTGACAGGCCGAAAGCCGGTAGTGGAACTTCAAATGATGGAAACACCGCTAGAGGCTTTTTTTGAAAACTATAAAAATGCTGCAAAAATAACAGGAATTGACGAGGATATTATATGTATGTACATCTTTTTCATATTATATTACAAATTATTGTATGTGGTCATGCTATTAATGAAGATAATTTTCGGCAGTAAGCTAAAAACATTGTACAACAATATCCCTGGTATTGCATGCCTACATTAGTTTAGTACAAACTTTTAATTCATGGTCCAGAAATAATAATATACTCCGTGTTACCTATCGGCCAAATATCCAAAGATGCATAGGAAGCTTCCAATATATTTTTTTAAACCTATCGCACGAACTTTAAAAAACTATGGAGGATGTTTTCGAAAAATTTTTAATAGCATCTGATCCTTAAATTTCCAGTTGTCGAAAATTAGCTCTGAAACCACTCAAATCGTTGTCTAAAGACTATTAATTTGCTAGCATCTTCACCTGTAAATAATCAAACAATCAATGAACAACAGTATTTTAACAGTTCTTCAGCCTCTGCGACACATACAGATGTAGACGATTGTAACTGTTACGAGATTGGCAATGAAAAGTTTTTTCATTTTGCATTCCACCATTTTAAATTTGTCCATTTTTATTAGCAAATTCCTTTTATTTTTTATGTTGTTTGTATGACATGGCGCCATATTAGATCGGCCAATATGAATTTGCTAATTTTGATAACGGATACGTAATCAGCGACCCCGAAAACCACTATATGCCAATTTGTGGACCATTTTCTACATTTTTCGACTTTTGGCCTCACATTGGGGCATTTGGCCGTACTGTGCGGCGGCGGCGTGCCTAGGACGTATTGAAGAGAAGAAAATCTCTAGTAAGGAGTATTACTAAATTAAGATTACTTACAGGGATCTTAAGTGATTACTGTCTACTGAACAAGCACTTAATTACGCCAATTTAGGTTGAGCAAAATAATTATCGATCAGTTTATGGATTCTATTGTTTGAGTCAACTGGCTTGAAACACTTAATTGGGCAACTGAAGAAGTTGGCTTTCAGATTCTCTGAGTTCATAGAATTAGGAAAGAAAAGAAAGACTATCGTACCGCCTCAAGAATGGTAACTTAGCCACATCTAGAGCTTCTAGGAGAGCGAAAAGAGGTCAACTATCTGCCGCATGGTTAACACTGATAGAGATGTTGTGTGGAATAAAGTTCTGGACGACTAAAATTTAGACGTTTTACTTTTTTGCTCCACAGGTACATAGAGCCAAATTGGTAGAACTTCATAGTCCGAATTCCAATCTTTTCAAAGCTTTAGCATTATTCATGTTAAATCTTACAAGAGAAATCCAGTAATGATGGATGGTAAAGCAAAGTGTCTTCATCTGCATAAAACAAGACATTTATAAATCAATTGCCATACAGGGGCTAGAAACCCTTTGATCTTAGCGAATCAGAGATACACTTTTACTTGTAGTGGAAAAGCACTATTTCGGCTAAGATTTTAGCATCTAGGGAAGGATACAGGAGTCAGAGCCAGCAATTTCTCTTCCTACAAAATTCAATAAAATAGAATTAGCCGATGTAGACAGTAAGTGCTAACATTTTACGCACGTTGCCCCGGGATTTTCAGGAAATTCAGAATTGGCTGGAGAGTTTTCGAAAACTACTGCATGATCTAAAAGATTCTTTCAAAGTAAACTGGCTGGAAAAAGTTTTAAAAATTATCTCGCAAAAAAGTTAAAATTGTGTGATAAATATGTTATGAAAACGTATTTCAATTTATCCGTTTATAATAAGATAATACTGTCGTCACATTAGAGGCAAAAACCAGAAGCACTACATGTACATACATATGTATGTACAAACTATAGTAACATTAGATCTCGTAAACAACCAAAACAAGGCGTATTTAACGACAATATGAGCGCATGTGTTTAATAACTCCAGCCATGCACTCCTAATATTAAAGTAAATTAGGCTAAAATTTCATTTGGTGCAATTTAAATTTCGTATTGGATTGTTAGTTCTACGCCGGTTCCTATTTCATCGCCATTATTCCCTTTTTACGGCAACCTTTAAAAGCCGAACACAAACCATAAATCGGTAAAAATAACGCAATTACATGTCGCCTGCCGCTGTTTACTGTACTAGATTTGACATCCCATCGGATCGAATAGGAAAAAAAGCAATTGCAAATATTGACTGAACTTAAATCGATACAAAAAAATCGCATATGTACGATATTGCATACACAGTAATAAAATAAAATCAGTAAGGTACAGGAATTAACAAACCACTAGGTCTGCTTTTACTATCGATATAATTTTAGTTTTGGCGAACGTTGATGTAAATTTTTTATTTTTATTTGCTTATTTCCGGCTTCGGCTACGTGACTAGTAAATTTTAATTTAGTTGTCAATGGTAAAAAAATGATATGTAACATATATCAACTAAATGGGGATATATGTTTTAATGAAAATTTTATTAGTTATATTTACTTCCTACAACAAAAGTGTTTTTTTTATAATAACAGAACGTATATAATCGAATATGAATAGTGACATAAAACTAATGCTGTCAATGGTGTCGTGTATTGGAATATTGCGAATTTTGAATGAGTTTAATTTAGTTAAACTAGTTGGTGAGCCAAAATAAAATGTTTACACTCATGAACCACTTCCGGTTATACCGGAAATCATAACCAACTTTGATATTTTAATCGAATGTCATATTTTTTATTGCTTCTTTAGATTCTTTATGAAGTGTTATAACATTTTGTATTAAGGTTCCTTATGTCAAAAATGAACCGTTTTTGAATTATTTTGATTTTTGTGGTTCATGAGTGTAAGCATTTTATTTTGACTGACCAAACAACATTATGCTCTACAAATTTTCAGAACTGCCCTTAAGGCGTTAACACAGAAAACTTCTAAGGAATGGATTACTTGGAAAACCCTGTAATAAACGGGCTGATTCATTTTTGATCCTCACCATTGCGATCTCGCTTATTATTGAAGACAGACGGTAGGTTTAAATTTCGCAAAGTTGCTAAATTTTGTGGTTATTATGATTCTGAAATAAAAGTAGACTTAGAACAAATGACGTTCAAGATTTTTGAAAAAAAAAACGGAAAAATCTCATTTTCTTATTTTACTTGTAGCATTTTTGTTTAGCCTAGTAGCGGACAATTAAAGACACATTCTCAATGCCACTTTTACTCTTCTATCTAATGGCGTACTTGAAAATGTTATAGGAAGTTTCGTTTTCTTAGAACCATCATCAGCTTAGGTATTACTTATGGGCGCCATATTGGATTTTAACACAGCTAGTAAGAGTTTCTTTTTCTGAATTTTCGAATTCAACACATGCTGAAAACAAAATTTGATATTGTGTGTTAATCGACGAAGAATATGATTTGAGATTAAATAAGGTAGCTATGAAATTTCGAACTGTCAATCACTTAACTACTACTAACTTTACTAACGGTGGAATGTTTAATGGAAATACGGAGCACTATTGCATATTGCAGAATCGAAGGAAAAATAGGGCCAGTGGACCTCAACATCGTTTTGGATTAACGTTTGGATGGGCATTTCGGAAAGTCGTCTTATAGACCCAACAATCTATGAAAAGACATTAAATGGAGAAAGATATCTAAATTTTCTATGAACCCCTGTAGCCAACTTCTTAGACACTATTCCATTAAACCATCAGTTACAACACATGTGGCAGCAACAAGACAGCGCACCAACTCACAATGCGGCAATTGTACGAAACTTCTTATATCAAGAATTTCCAAACCGTTGGATTGGAAGAGAGAAGCATCCAAAGAGCAGCTCAAACAGCGCGAAACCTTGCACGATTGTGCATTGTTGAAAATGGCGACATATTTGAACATTTAGTGTAATTACTAGTTTATAGCTTTCTGTACGACCAGCCGATTCCTGACAATATAAGGCAATTCATCTACGCCGATGATACAGCTGCCGAGGGCACCGATTTTACCGAGGTGGAGGAGAAGTTGGAGGCCGCCCTGGAGGAACTGGCAACCTATTACCAGAAAAATCACCTAAAGCCGAATCCCAGCAAGACCCAGGTCTGCGCCTTCCACCTGAAAAACAAAGATGCACGACGGGAGCTCAAGATACATTGGCGGGGCGAACGACTGGAGCATGGCGTCGAGATACCTGGGCGTGACTCTGGACCGCACTCCATCCTTTAGACAACATTGCATCAATACTAAAGGCAACGTTCCTTTTTTTTTTTTTTCTTCCTTCCATGGGCAGGTGACCCCGAGCGGCCGCTCGGCCAAAAAGGCATACTGTGCCCCAAAGGCAAGGTTAGTGCGCGTAATAACATATTACGAAAACTCACAGGCACAGGATGTGGAGCTTAACCAGAAACGCTCAGGAGCTCGGCTTAGGCGCTCTGTGCGTCCACTGCGGAATACACCGCCCCGGTTTGGGCAGCTTCAGCACACGCGAAACATGTGGACGTCGCTATCAACGAGACAGCAAGAATCGTGACAGGCTGCCTAGAGCCAACTCCATTTAAGAGTTTATACCCACTTATTGGCGTGGCACCCCCATCTGTGCGAAGAGCCGCCGCCACGGATGCTCAAAGGACGAAGCAGGAAACCGATGCTCGCCATCCTCTGCATCAATACGAGCCGGCCGGTCGACGCCTGCGATCAAGGAAGAGTTTCATGGCAAGATCACACACACTCGAGGGGTCCATAGAAAATAACCGAGTCACTAGATGGACCCAACAACTCGGGAACCCCCAAGAGAAGAAATGGCCCCAGGCAAACACCTCCCTTTCGCGGTGTGGAAATCCCTAAATCGGCTAAGCACGGGAGTGGCAAGGTGGAAGACAAATCTGTTGAAGTGGGGAATGTCTGAGGACGACGATGTAATGTGTTCGTGTGGCCAGCTCCAGGATATGAGTCACTTACTGGTCTGCCTACAACTGGAAGAAGGGTGCACGCACGAAGATTTAATTTTATGCAACGACAAGGCTATTGCAGCCGCTGTTTTTTTGGAAAGATGTCGTATGAGCCGGACACGGATCGTAAGTAAGTAAGCTTTCTGTATATTATTTTTATTGCTATTCTAATTTATTGTTACAAATAAGATACAAAATTTAGATGAACTTTGCGAAAACGCAAATTCAATTTACCATTTCGTAAAATATCTCGTTAATTGTCATCCTAATCTCGGTCAGCATAAACATTACGCAGCTTGGTAAACGATCCATACTCGACTAAATTTCTATCAAGATTTAGAAAAATTGTACGGTATGGTATGGTTGTCGCTGTTCAGGGTACAATTCCGAATATCTCGTCCTCCCTATTGTTGTATTTCAGTTCGATGAATAAAAAATACATAACATCTCTCGTTTCTCTTCGTCTCGCTTCTGACACCATTTTTCCGTTACTAATGCAACGATAATTGTCATTTCAAAATTTCATGGCTACCTTATTTAACATCGATTTTCATTTACGCGGCACTAAATTTCAAGTGATTGACAGTTCGAAATTTCATAGCTACCTTATTTAATCTCAAAGCACATTCTTCGTCAATTAACACACAATATCAAATTTTGTTTTCAACACATGGTTGAATTCAGAAAAAGAATCTCTTTCTAGCTGTGTCAAAATCCAATATGGCGCCCATAAGAAAAAAATTGATGGTGGTTCTAAGAAAACGAAACATCGTATAAAGCTTTCAAGTACGCCACTAGATAGAAGAATAAAAGTGACTGTGAGAGAATGTGTCTTTAATTTTGCGCTACTAGGCTAAACAAAAGTGCTACAAGTAAAATAAGAAAATGAGATTTTTCCATTTTTTTTTCAAAAATCTTGAATGTCATTTGTTCTAAGTCTACTTTCTTTTCGGAATCACAATAACCACAAAATTTAGCAACTTTGCCAAATTTAAACCTACTGTCTGTCTTCAATAATAAGCGAGATCGCTATGGTGAGGATTGAAAGTAAATCAGCCAGTATATAAGTTGTATCTTATTAATCTGTCTAATCTACCACAGACGTAGCTTCATACCCTATAGTTTCGCGTATTTCTGTATAATAGAAACCAATGTTACAAAATGAATTCCTATTATATTTATTAACAGAAGACAACGGAAATTTAATTTCTGAACATGTGCTACTGTTCCGAGGAATAACATTTCACACACAGTAGGCGTCTGTTCCACTTACTTTGTCAATACACACACACTACGTATACACAATTGCTTTTATACACATAGAAGCTACACGGAAAAGTTTGCTTATTTAGATAGTCATTGTTGTCATTCTACTCCGTAATTTGTTCCCATATAGAGATACTCGAGGAACAGGGATAGATAGGTGTATTCATCTGCTACGTGTACCGTATGTAATACTATACGGTAAATGCATTTAATGTTGTTAGTACTAAATCGTTCGTGTTCATCATTTCGGTTGTTTTAACTTTGAAAGGACGCACGCCTAATTTAAAACAATGTTTGCGCGGATGTTAATATGATAGATATAGTGTGTAATTTCGCCTTTAAAATCTGCGTTGGTAATTTAAATTTTTGACATGTTATGCAAAACATCGAAACCTATCTATTACCGTGAAAACATACACAGACTAGATGTGTAACAAGGTACAGGAACCGCAACATACACACACGGCATTGTGTACAAACACTCGACCAAAATTAATGTTACCCCTGTGTAAATTATAATTACTTTGTGATGATATTGGTCGGAATTTGATGATGGATGCGAGCGTACTGGAAATGTAAATGTTTGTTTTTATCTAAACGGGACGGATTTGCTACGCGGAATTTCAACACGCAAGATACTCTACGAGGCGATTCCTATGATGATACGGCTGTCAGAGCGATAATAAATAGATAACATATTGACTTTTAATATCAAAGCATCTACGTCTATTAACAAGCAAGAGTGAAGAGCAGAGAAATAAAGATAGAGCTAGAAATACAATCGCCTTCTCTTCCTTTTATGTTTGCAGGCAATTAACTAGTTCCATGCAGTAATTCATTTAATGTGTTCCCTGTTTACGAATATGTACTTTCCCGTAGGGCATTTCGTCGTTTGACTAAATTCTCTGTCTCACTAGTTCAAACTTAAAAATGACAAAACTGCCATAAAAAACTTCACATGTTAGTTCCATCACATTGAACCTTGTGTCGTCTTCAGAACCAAACTTGATGGCATGTAGCACTGACGTCAGCTTGACTGTCAAAGAAATATTCCACAAGAACGCTAGAAATTAGGTTGACTTGAGAAATCGGGTCTGGAGAGAAAGCTATCCTGGTTCCATCGACTAAGTATTCGCAACCCAGTTGCAAATACCTTCCCTTGATTGATCAACGTACGCTTTCTTTATTTCACCGTTGGTAACAATTCAATCTAGTTGAAGATAGGATATAGTCCCTAACCAGCTACTGCAATGACTTAATTTTTTTCATTGGGCTTCCAGGATTGATTCTGACCAATTCGCTGGATTACATTTGGTTAGGTTAGAGTGGAGGTGGCCATGTGAACATTTTCATTTAATGTAGCTATGCGCTGTGGGGTTCTCTATACTGAGCACTAGCAACTTTCTCTTTGCCAGGCCTTCGCAATAGCACAGCACATGAACTGGGGTTTTTTCCTCCTCACTGCAGAACCTGCAGATAGCATTCTCTGATAGACCTATGCAATGCATAGTATCATTTTGACAGTCTTCCTGTCTTTACTCAGCAGGTCTCTAGTAAATTCAGGCCTCTGTTCCTTCAGGAAATTTTTTTCCTACCTTTGTCCTGATGATCTTTGCCACAATTCTTTGGAGTTGCTATGTATCCATTCGTTGATGGGGTTTTTTAATAGGTGATTTTCCTTCACGCCCTCATGGCTGGGAAACCAAATCGCTAATTGTAGAACAAACAACTAAACAATCATTACTATTGCTGTCTTTGGGGTTCAGACAATGGTGCCTATAAACAGCTTGTAGTCCTATCTCAAATTTTATAACAACCTTTCGTTAGATCTATATATATTTAGTTTCAGCAAGGAATTGCTATTACGACATGCATCACAGCGATGTATTATTTACGGTAAACTAAGGTTGTATTTCTGGTAAGCAATATATTTTATGAAGACGTTGCAGTTGTACTCATTGAGGAAAATAATCTTCTAACAATACACCAAATATTTTTCGTAAAAATGAATTACTATAGGATTTCCGATCATAATGGAGCATCCCCAGAGCATGCTGTATTCGTTGGTAACATTTACACAATCAGTTTCCATTTTTCATTACAAATAACGTTGCTGCACGCTGCAAATTCAGTAGTCCATTAAGAATTCGAGGAAATGGTTTTCTGAATATATACTGACTTCCAGAAAAATTGCAACACCTAGAAATTGTCGAACGATTTTATTGAAATTTTCAGGAAACGTCTATTTTCATTAAACAAATTGATGATTAAAATTTGAATAAAATCTAGCAAGTAGTTTTGTTTTTTTTGCATGTTGTTTCCATAGCACATAGTAACTATAAATTTGATGTATTAGCCCATTTAGTAACTGTCAAGTTTGCAAATTGTTGTTGTTTTGTCACAATTTCATTCTGAACTTGATAACAATGCCGAGAGTACGTCAACATCAACATTTTATCCAATTAAGTGATTTTGAACGTGGCCGTATTATTGGTATGAGAGAGGCCGGACTTTCGCTAAGAGAAATTGCTCGTCGTCTAAACCGAAATGTTTCATCGGTATTGAGATGTTGGTCCAAATGGTCCGAGGAAGGGGTTCAACATCGTCGCCGTGGATCTGGAGGTCCTCAAAGGACTACAGGTCGCGAAGAACGTCGCTTAAGACTTTTGGCCACAAGAGATAGATTTTCAACAACTCGATCAATTGCAAATGATTGGATGAGAGGTACAGGACTCAGAATGTCAATGTCAACTGTTTATCGCCGGATAAGATCTTATGGGTTGCGTTCATATCCTCCATTTTTATGTCTTCCTCTAACACCACTTCACCGTCTACGCAGACTAGAGTGGAGCAACGAAAGGGTTAATTGGGCGCAAGAATGGCATCAAATTGTGTTTAGTGACGAGTCCCGATTTTGCTTGTGGACCCACAATGGTCGTAGGAGAGTCAGACGGATGCGTGGAGAACGTAAAAATCCAACATTTTTTGTGGAACGCAACACAGCCCTCACTCAAGGAGTTATGATATGGGGTGCAATATGTTATGGTAGCAGATCACCCTTGGTCTTTATTGACGGCAACCTTCACGCAGCTGGTTACATTGCTAATGTGCTACAACCAGTTGGCCTTCCATATCTTCAGGGGCTGCAAAATCCCATTTTCCAGCAGGATAATGCACGCCCTCATACGGCAAGGGCTACAACACGGTTTTTGGAAGAATCTAACATTGCCGTCCTCTCATGGCCTGCTCGGTCGCCTAATTTGTCACCCATTGAACATGTATGGGATATGATTGGTAGGCGACTGGGTAATTTATCGCACCCTCCAGATAATTTACACGATCTTCAGCAACGGATTCAAGAAGCTTGGGACGATATACCACAAGCATCTATAGATCACTTGATTAATAGCATGCCAAGCCGTCTGGATGAGTGCATTACAAATCGTGGCGAAGCAACTCATTATTGAAAAAACTTTTAAAGCTTTTGTTCTTTTGTTTTCAAATCTTAATCATCACTTTGTTTCATGAAAATAGACGTTCCCTGAAAATTTCAATAAATTCGTTCGACAACTTCTAGGTGTTGCAATTTTTCTGGAAGTCAGTATATAACAGAGTCAGCTACTCGACCAGTTTCTTTTAACTTGAACAGGGCAGCATCTTTTAAAGGTAAATACTTGCTATTGTAGAGTGTGCTCAGAAATGTTTGGAAAGACGCTACAAAAATGCACGCGTATGCATTCTATCAAACAGCTAAGCTGCATAAAAGCTCCTCTGGAGGCACGTATGTACCTGTGGACGGTCTAGTCACCCTCAAAGCTCTGACATAAAGTTACTCTGACGTATGGGGTATGAAGACAATATGACTGCCGATGTTCTTCCAAAAAAAGTGTGTAGAGCCGATTTATTGGACTAGAGCCATTCTTTGGTCTTCCCAAAAACAACGTAAGAGCTTATCTCCAACTGTGGGACAAAAAATATTACAATAGTGCAACATTCCAAAACTAATCAAAGGAGTATATCAGTTTTCCAACCACTATGGCTAAATCCCTGCTGGACCCCAATAAAAGAGACTTTAGCACAGCCAGCCAAATGTTCGATCGAGTTACCAGTAATCTAATCTAACCTTATCTAAGTCTATGCTATCTAGCAGTTCCTTTAAACTTCAACAGATTAATCCCGAAGTTTTGGCCGGTTTTGTATAAATGTAACACTTTGTTGCTGTTCCACTGAAGTATATACATATGTATAGTAGCCCAAATATAACAAAACACTCTCTTTATTTCTGTTTTATAAAAGAAGTAACATAGGTAAAAGGGTCTTGGAAAAACTTCGCGAGACAAATCAGATCCGACGAAGAAAAAATTGTTGCAGCAGACGCTTCTAATACCGGAATTGGAGCATGCATTCTAAATGAATTTGAGGACGGGTCAATCAAGGCTGTTTATCATGCTTCAAGAACTCTGACGCCGGCAGAGAAAATTTCAAGTCAAATATAAAAAGAGGGTTTAGCTCTAATATTTGATTTTCATATTAAATTCGTACCAACAGAACTTGGATATGCAGATATACTTTCAAGACTGATAAATACATCCATTCAACCAGAGGAAGACACAGTCTTTGCAGCGATCCATAATGACTCGGTTCAAGTTCTCGAAAAAAATATTCAGAACCTTCCAATAACATTTAACATAGTTTTTCAAGCAACAGAAAATGATAAGGATCTGCAGAAAGTTACCAAATATATACAGACCAAGTGGCCTTACAAAATGACAGATCTCAATTACGATCTCAAACAGTTTTATGCCAGGAGAAACTCTCTCATACTTGTCAATGAATGTGTGATGTACGAAAATCGACTCGATTATTCCAAAGATTTTCCACAATCGAATTCTCTACAAAAAGTCATCCTGAAGAGAAAAGAATGAAATCCTTAGCTCGAAAATATGTCTATTAGCCATATATGGATCAAGACATCACGGATTTTGTCCGCAATTGCTCAAACTGTGTGCAAGCTGCAAATACACCAATTAAGGTTCCAATGGAGTCAAGGTTAACTCCTACCAACTCATGGCAAAAACTTGACATTGATTTTGCTGGACCAATTGATGCCGACTATTTTTTTATAGCCCTGGATGCTTATTTAAAATGGCCTCAAACAAAGGAGTCATTCAAACACGAAAAATTACGTCAGAATTTACAATTAACGCACTAGAATATATTTTTTCACGTTTTGAAATACCTGAAACCATTGTATCAGATAACGGAACTCAGTTTGCTAGCGTTATTTTCCAAGAATTCTGTCTAAGAAATGGTATTAAGCACAAACGAATGGCACCATTTCATCCACAATTTAACGAACAAGCTGAGCGATTTGTTGGAACATTCAAGACAGCTATCAAGAAAATCGTAGGAGGAGGAACATCTCCAACATCTCTAAAGAAGCAAATCAGATCATTCCTGTTCTCATATCGAACAACACCACAGCCATTGTCCAGATGGGAAAACTCCAGCGAAGACACTACAAGGGAGAGAACTTAGGACAACATTCCACATGCTTTTCCCACCAAAGGAAAAGGCTCAAGCCAAATGTGAAGATGCTTTTGGCTAAGAAAAACAATTTAACATGAAACATGGTACAAAACCTAGATCGTCCGCACCAGGCGACAGGGTCTACCTTAAGACATATAAAGCAAACGCATGGAAATGGATTAATGGCGAGATCATTGAAAATATTGGTAATGTCATATACAACGTGTTGACTGAGACATCAAGACTTATTCGAGTTCATGCCAATCAAATTCGTCAACGATTCAGCCATGATAATATCATTAAAAGTCCGCAACAACTTCCATCCGAAATTCCTACACAAAATCAATCTACATCAATTCAGGTAAATATTGATCCAATTGAGTCACACTCTGATGACAGCATTGTATCATCAACAATACTCGAAACATGCAGACCTCAACGTCAACGGAAAACACCGAAGCACCTATGTAGATGATTTTGTTCTTTAAGAAGAGGAGATATTAGGAAGCCGATGACTAGATTATTGATCATCTGTCAGTTAAAGAAAATGTATTTCCATTAAAATAGAATACATCTTTTTCATTATAAGAATCTTGTGAATCTATCAGCATCCTACAACAACAGTTTGCAAGACGCTACTTACGCATGAGTAAGAATTAAAAAAATGATGATAATCGCAGATAAGCAGCACGCCGTTATGTATGACACGCTTATTATTTACGTCCATCATGCTTATTATGGTTTTGGCAATTTGGAAACACGTGTAGCCACAAACGACATGGTGCAGCCAAAATACAATACAATGTAATATAATACAATACTTTCCAGAATCGATTCAATTTCTTTAACCGGTTTGCAAACTATGATTTCCAAATCAGAATTTTGTGGACTATTCTGGAAGGCACTATTCAAAAATAATAGTCTGACGAGCGAAGCCAATATTTACACCAACTTAACTCCTTGCTTGTTAGCTAAGAACTAGTTTCAGCAGAACTGTTGCTTGACTCATTTTTCCGTTCGAGTTCAGCAAACTGAGGATCAGTTATTTCTCAGCTGGTGGATTAACCAAGGAGGACCACTAGGCTAGCTGACTCAATCTCTAGAGTTAGTTTCATTGTCTATTAGGAATTTCATACAACTAAAGTGAATACTATAGAATTGCACCACCCTATGGTTCCCTCAGTAGTTTAATCATGTTAGAGGAACATCACAGTATTCCAAATTCTTTGTTTGTTACGTTTCTATCATCTATTTTTAGATAAATAACGTTTGAACGTGTATTATGGAACGTTCTGGCTATACATTTGTCCTATTATACATATTTAGACTGTAACGGAATACACGGCAAATACTGTAGAGCACTAAATTACTTTGTTGATGCACTCCCATAAATACATCTTCAGAATGGAGTCACTGCGTTAGTAGCTTCACTATCTTCCTAAAACATAGTTGTATTTTAAACCTTAACTAATGCATTCCCAACATAATTTACGATCATAATTGGATCTGTCCGCAAACTAAAACCGGAAGCGTAGTTGCCTAGGATTCCGCCCATTTTGCGGTGCCTTAATCTCAAGTTATGGGCCTGTAAACATGGTGCGAAAAACCTTTCCTATTAGAAAAATAATTACGCCGGGAGCGAAGTGCATCGCACCAAACCAGACGTATATATCTACATGACCCTTAGCTTCCATTTCTTGTTGGCCTTTGCACTTGCCGACACTGGATAGACCAACGTAAAACATGCTGTGTAAAACACAACATGTTAACACACGATATTCGCCGTTAGCGAGACGGTAAGCGGCTTACCGAAGTGGCAAAATAAAATAATGAACAGGCTTTCTGCAAGAGCGTAATAAGCTTTCGCTAAGACGTTGTAAGTTGACAATCTAAAATTGAGCTATTCTAATGAGATTGTTGTTTGGCATACTACGTTACAACCATACAATACTACGCTTCAATGTCGTTGCATTTAGTATTCATTTCTTCAATTCTATGCTCGGTGGTATTTAGAATAATTACGCCGTAACTATAGCTGTCAAACTTATGAGTTTCCTATAAATGTTGGGAATAAACGAAAAAAATGTTAGTGAATGTTTGCAAAAACTCCACAATCAGTTATGAAAATTCATACCCTTAATTATAGCAAACTCACGTAATTCGTGCACTATAAAAGTATTGTTTTATTGCAATAATTACTACAACCGCGTTATAGGGTTTCTGTTGTTCGAGGTTATGGCATGTTCTTCCGCACTTTTATTACGGCTATAAAACAAACTTTCATAATTTATTCCAAGCGGTATATTTCATCACTTATTCTAGTTTTTCCTTTGTGCCTACGCGCATTTGACGAAAATAATGTTAGCGTAAAAATACTGATGACCTAAGTAATTATCAGTTATTACATCAACCGTATGTCACTAAAGAAGTTTCAGGAAATAGTTGGATACAAACATTTTACTGGGTTTATTGTGTGTATTTACTGAATAAAATTTTTCCTATTTTGTTACATTTTATATAAGAAGTTGTGCATTTTGTAAGTATCCTACTAAAATTTTAATTTTTCTTAAGTGTTATTGCGCTTTCTTTAAAAAGGCCTTCAAACAGACTAGTTTCAATTAATGTTTGGTATTGGATTGGTTGAATGAGGGTTGGTTTAATTGTAGTAAGCTGCACGCCTGTGCTGTCTGTGGCAAAGTCTCACTAAATCAGAACTGACATATCGTTCGCTATTGGGACATAATTAACAACGCAACTATATTTGGAACAAGGTAATGTTGTAACAAAGTAATGAAAACACAATTATACCTACACATAGTAAGAGATCAATAGAGCTTGGAGAGCTAATGCAGCTGCTCACCACAAAAATAATATTCTTAGCATCATTTTATAACTAGCGATTTCTGAATAAAAGTGGTAGCAAAAACCTCCTATATTGTCTATTCTCTGAAGTGTAATACTACTTTTCATGGACTATCTTCGTATTATTATTTGAAATTCTCTAGACCATGGTGGTTTCTTGGAGACATCAACCTTGTAACTAACTCTCTTAACAATTTACCAAAGTTAATTCTTCTTTTGCTGCCCCTTTTCTATTATATGTGTAAATATCTCATGTAGTTGCTAAAATGTTTAAGAGAGCTTCATCCAGTATGGGCTACTCATTTGGAAATACAGTGATGTCATTAAATATTCAGCAAATTAGTGCAGCATCTAATTATGAGCGGCGAAAGACTACCACCTCCAATAGCTGGATGAGATAAGTGTTGCTGGGTGGGGGAATGATGAAGTTGATGTCTTTACTAAGCGACGTTCAAAATAGCAAAATTATCTCCAATAATAACTTCTTTTTCAAGTAACCAGATGATGAGTGACAATATTGGTACGCTTCTGGCGTGGCTTCTGTCCACGAAGTTCATAAACTAGTAAATTTATAAACCACGTGTGGAAGCAGATACACTTCCACAAAAAATTATGGAAATATAGATTTTTTGAGAGTATAAAATAAATTCCCTCTTTGCCCGAATTGTGTTAGTTTAGTCTCATCCAAATAAAAGATTTTTACAAGGGAACCACTTCTATCTTTAAATTTTTCAAATTTTCATTGTTTTGTGCGATACAATGGTAATTAACACCGACCGGATTTCTCTTCATTTGAGCAGCAATTCTTTCAAAAACTCTCATTTTGTCGCTTCAAAAAATCGGAAACATTATTAAAACAAAACCATTTTCTATGCGACTAAAGCGACTAACATATGATAAAATGACGTATGTCTTGATAAATGAGGAGAATTTCTTCACGTAAAACTTTAAAACATGAAGCAAAAGTTAATTCGTTTGGCCTGTTAGTTACTAGAGGTTACCGGAAAGCTTTCGATTCCACAACTGTTGATGACGATAGAATGTTTTTTTTTTATCATGCGGTTGGGTGGTAGTTGCAGCGACTATTTACGCTGTATTGTTTGTCTGACTAATACTGCAGTTCTTTCTTTAGTAAGGAAATATCTTCAATGGTCTTGGTATAACACTACCTATGTCGCCATTAATAATCCCCAACCTTAGCACAATGCACATCTATATAACCAAGTTTATCCAAGTCCATTGTATTGTATAATTCAATTGTAGCATACAAGATATTGACTGAAAGTTTGTTCTGTAACATAGCATTTAAAAGTCTCAGGTCTCATATCATCATTGTCGATGAGGTTATTTCTTTGGCAGAGTTGTTACGTTTGATTTTTGAATTAGAATATTTATTTGTGTTTTTCTGTTGCGCCATCTGTCGGCTCTCTTCTCAATTGTGTTCATGTAGTTCGTTTCTAAACTTGTAGATGACTACCCGCTTAGCGGCGCCGCTTGTTGTCTCTCTCTATCTTGGGGGTACGATTTTTTTTGGGAATCGAATAGTATCGAACACGTGAACCGTTGTGATGCGATTTTGCTGTAAACTTTTTTCTATTGTGGGTGCAATTTTCGTCTTTTAGAGATTTTGGTTTTGGAATTAGCATTCCGCACATCTGTTGTAGGCAAGATTTCATGTTTTCAACGCATTAGAACATTTTAAGTTTTCCGTTAAGAGAGTACAATCCGAAACAACGGTAAGAATTAAGGATGGCGTCCCCCCGCCATTTTGTCTTTTGCTTTTTATTTAATTTCAATTTATAAGGTGCTTTTGTTTGGATACAACTTTAACAACAATCGGTTACACGTCTCCTCACTGTCTTCTATGAAGAGATATTGGTATCTCAAGGTGATCATTCAAGGTTACATACAATCGGCAGATCTTAATTTACACCTTTTTTATGGGATGAACACCAATAAAACCTCCGAGATAAAGGCTAATCCTCCATCAAGGTTGCAACGGTACTTTCGGGATTCCGGGGATTTGGATAATTAAATGAAAACACCAAGTAACAGTGACAGTACTGAACTAACACGCCACCCTCTAACCTCTGTGTACCGCGTTCGACTCTAACTAAGTTGCGATGGGGCTCGCTAGATGGCGTACTGCGATGAGTGTCATTTGACAGCAAGTTGTTATTGTAACACGGAAGATTAATTATCTAATAAACACAGGTTGTTCCCGTTTGCAAATCAACGAATTTTTAACCACGCGGTAGCATGAATAAAACAGGTAGGGTTCTAATATATATATACAGATTTATTTACAGATTTAAAGGAAAACAATAAAATAAATTCTTGTTCGTGCACAGGTGATAGAAGACAAACGAAATGTTTGGAAAGTGCACAAATAATAAAACAGGTGATTTACAGAACGGAATACTGGAGGCAATATATGTACAAGAGTAGCAATGCGATAGTTTATATACAATAATAAAACCACAAACAATGCTGTACGGGCCAGGTATCCAGGTAACTTCCTTCGAATAGATGCAAATTAACCTGTTAAATATTAATTATATCGACAGTCATATACGGGATAACAGTCTGCTTGTGAGGGTCAACAAAATCTCGACACCTCACCGGAGGGAAATGCGGAGGCCAATTCCTCGGCCCACGCTGCGAATGGAACGGTGGTGATTCCGCAGAGGCCAACTAAATCGGTCCACTCTGCGAACGGACGGTTGTGATTCTGAAGAAGCCAACTAGGTCGGCCCACTCTACAGAATACTCGGGGTTAGGGCTTGTATGGGGCCAACCAAATCGGCCTCCCAACGGACAAGATCTGCTGACCAACTAAATCGGCTCCGGCAGTCAGTAAGGAAGGAAAGTGGGTTAGTAAGTAAGTGGATTCTAACAGCAAAGCGCGACCTTTATATACCTTGGCCAGTACCTTTTTATGGCATGGCATCATAAGCAAAAACATTGTAAAAATATAACAGCACATCAAAACTCAACATAATAACTTTTAAAAATTGTTTCTCTTGCTACAAACGCCGGAGTTCGTTACAAGGTAAACGATAACTCACGCAGACGTTGTATTCAATTATTTGTATTGTCACACTTTATATTGTTTTAAAAATTTCAATCTTGTCTAAATTGCTAATTCATGCATTAAACTCTTTTACTCTTTAAGTAATTTATTGAACCTCTTGCGAGGTTACCTAGTTGATATTTTAAACTTAGTAGCTAGTAAACTTAGTAGCATTTCTATTAACATCAAATATAGTGTCAAACATCCATAATAATACAATTTATAAAATAGAATCCAATAGACCAATTGGTGTATTTTTTGTTAATTCAACCTATCGCATAATCCACTTAGAGAATCAAATATTGCGCAGATAAAAAGATGTCTTACAAAATTATGCCGTTTTGGAGAAAGAATTCCACTACGCATGTAAATTAAGTTTTACTAGACGAAGCCTTAACATAAACATCTGTATGAATGATTTAAATGCCACCTTAGACGAGCTAAACAAATCAGATTAGATAGTCATAACACGTACGATAAAACTAAAACTGAGCGTTACTAGTGTTTCAATCAGATTGGTATAAACACAAACACATATTAACCTACATACCGAACACAATTTCTTTTATCTGAATCGTATTTTCCTTGCCTCGTGCAAGACCTCTAGGTAATTCAATTTTCCCGAATGCTCACTAAATAACACTATGCGAATAAAATTACACACCATTACATATTTTTTCAAACGACGGTATTCATTTTCAACTTAAAGAATTGTCTACGTTCACTGACACACAGCATGTTTTATTACGCTAAAAATGAAGCTTTTCTATTGTATAGCATAATTTCGCAAACGTAAGATTAGAATCACTACTGTTTAGCCTGACGTGCAAACCTTCACTTTAAAAGCTTTACATGCAAAATTAAAAATTACATGAAACGAAAATTGTGGTTCGCTAGTGAAAAACGTACAACATTGCATAAACGGATCAACATGCAACTCAGAAACGCATTCGTTTTCTTTGATACTTGATATTCATGGATAATACGACGACAGTATGTACTTGTTTCTCTCTCTCTCTGAAAAGACATTCGAATATAAAAACGTCAGTACGTAAAAATGGTAAATTAGGTATTTTTATTTGGCATTTGTTTTTTAGTGCGACACAAAGTCGGCCTGATTTTATGACAGTTGTTAATTTTATTGTGAAACGTGCACAGGTTGTACAGGAGTTGTGCCATGCACCACGGCACGCTGGAAATCTAATAATGCCTTAGCACGAAAATAAATTATTATACCAACCGCTGACGAGAAAAAAAACAACAAGAGAGGGGAAAAAAGCGAAAAGAGAAACGAAACACACGAATAACGCGATGAAGGGAAAAACTACTCCGAACGTCCAATATAAAAAGTGTAAATGCAGGATGGTGGAACAAAAGAAGATATATATAGGAAGAGGAAGACCGTACGGTTCGCAATATCTAGGTCATATTACTATATTGTGAAATATATACAGTGGTGTTCAACGCATGGAAAATTGTAAATATTTTGCCGTTTTAGTTAAATGAGGTATGTTCTATATCACTTATTTATTATTTGGAAAAGTAATAAACTTCTGGTACAGTACCACCATATAAGTCCGAAAACATACCTAAGAATTTTAAAATGTTAATTAATAATGTAACGTCAGAGGTAATTGTACTACCAAAAGCTGGCAATTCTAATGGAAGTGGAACTTTATTATGACATTTGTACTGTGTGTTACTGAAAACCTAGACCACAATCTTCACCAACGTGAACGTGGCACTCATACGCATCTAATAAATCTATTGAACACAATTGAAACCCGAGCAGCTGCGACACTTAGAAAGAGTTGCACTAGTTCCCATTGGCGCAAATCCCAATCTCATGACCTCACCGAGAGAAAGAGATAATCTGAGATGCTTCTTCTAAAAAATTGAGAAAATCTCTTTAAAAGCAATTAGCCAGCAGCACCAATTAAAGGTATCTGTAAAAGAAATTATTTTGGGCAACGTACCTTTAAAGGTAAAGCTGAATTGAAGGTATCATCTTAATGGAGCGGCAACTCATTGTTCTCTGGAAGCATCCCAAGAACTTTTGATGACAGATGGATAAGTGATGTTTTTAGAATTGGCTGTTTGTGTTAGTTAATAGATTGTACGATGTTCGGATATAACGATGTTTATTCAAAAAGTTTGTAATTTAGCTTACTCTTTATTAACCCTTTCGGCCCCATACATAGTTGCTTACAAGCAACTTTGATTTTTATACCGTTTAATTTAAAAAATTCGTTACGAATTCATTAAAGCACTTACAGCGTTGGTTGGTTAAAGTTCTTGGAATTAAAACACACTCAGAAACTATCAACACCATCACCATCAACAGAATTATGTTGTATTAATCAGTGTGGAGTCGAGAGAAACACAAGTGTTCAAATTTTAGTGCAGAAAATAAAAAATAAATAGAAATACTTAAAAAAACAATTAAAAAAATATAAAAGCAGTTCTAACAAAAAAGGATTAAATTACAACTGAAAAAAGTAGAAGTTAAAAACAGTTAATTGTTAAAAAGCAATATTTTTTTTGTTTATTGAAGTTGCTTATAAGCAACTTTGGACAGGGGTGGTGCAAAAGCACTGAGATCTAATATATGAGTAAACCACGCAAAAGACTCTGTGAGGCGGACATATTATCTGTTCTAGAGTTTGATTGGGACGAATCCTGTAATGAGGAGTGCGAAGATGATGAGGCAAAGCTTTTGGAGACTGGTTTGAGATAGGCCTAATAGAAGAAATCACCAATGATGCACATGGTGAAGAGAGTCCGGAGATTCCTGAGCCTCTTGTCGCGAAAAAAGTTGAATTGTTTACCTTACGTTGAAGGAAAAATCCCTTTCACTCGAATGCTGCGCCATCGTCCTCTAGGTCAGTGCAAAGAAAAAGAGGAAAACCTAGTGGAAATATCTTGGAACAAGAAGATATACGTCCAGCACCGTCGTCTCCGTCTTCTTTAGCTTCGTCCAGCTCAAAGCGCCGAAAAATTAACCATGATCCACCGAACTCCAAAAGATATGACGAAAGTGGTCATAGGGTGGTTTGGGGGAACAAAAGGTCGATGCCGCCTCTGCAAGATGGGAACTCTCCTATCAAAATGTGCGAAATGTGGGGTGCACTTATGCTCAAATGCAAGCAAAAATTGTTTTTTGTCCTACCATACTTAATGTATACTAACATGTGCATATATAAAAGTTTTTTGAACAAAAAATAAATGATATATGTAGAATAAAACGATCCTCTATACTCTATACCTTACCCAAATTTAATTTAATTTACTCTAGATACATGTTTCGGTCACATTTGCCATATTCAGTCTAGAATGTAAACAATATTGTAAAATTATACAGAGTAATGATAGTTGAAAATGTAGTACTTACAGTCATGTGTTAAGAATCAAAATAAAGTAAAAACAATAAAATTATGAAATGACTTAAAGACGTAGTTGTGTATTTTTCTTATTATTGTAGAACAGGAAATCGGATGCGCTATATATATATATATATATATCACCCTGTATACAACCGCCAGTATGCACCACTCTGTACACAACACTGTTAATATACCACCCGCGTATATGTACAACAACCTAGTTATACCACCCTGTATACTAGATAATGTACCACCCTGTATATGCACTTAATGTTTACACAGTCCTTTTTATTATTTGTTTAATAACAATGTAATCGCTAAGTCATTAAGTGACGTCACGAATGTCCTTCGACACCGTCGTTTGTTTATTATTAGTGTCACTTCGGTACGCGCCGTCATTGCGGATGCACGTATCGTTGTCCGTGGGGTTCATTTTCTAACAACAGTATTTTCCGTTGTTGTATTTCTATCTGTGCGGCTTTCCCATTTAATTTTCTTCTATCTATATTATTCCCGTTATGCGAACACGCAATTTTTAGCAGTTTTAATTTTTGAGTTATTTCTAACTTCAAAATTCCTCGCACAAATGCGTGCAGTCGTTATAGGGTTAGTTGGTATTTTGTTACCAACTACTCAATATGAATGCTGTGTTGATATTTTTCTTCAAATATTGTCAACGATTGTTGTAAAGCATTCATGTTGGGTAAGGTCGTTTCGTTTCTTGAGTTGAATGTTTGGATGCTGAATGTATGGGATTGCAAGTAATTCTCTTCGTGTGCTTGACTCCCGGGCTGACTATATATTCAATGTGAATGCTCTGTAGTTACTCATTTCCCAAATTTTACAGAAGGGAGGTATGCAATAGTGCGAATGCTGTCACTAGAGCTCGTATGGTCGTTGGGTTCTTGCTTCTTGTTTGACATTCGGCTACGTCCGAATGGGTGCTCTAATGGC